>BPLR01001837.1:0-33253 GCA_021605095.1 Caerostris extrusa
CAAAATTCCATAAAGGTTCCAAGATTTTAAACATTAAAATCCTCGCATTGCCAGAGCATTGATTTTTTCGTTATCGGCTTTATTTAAAAACGATGGATATCTATGGTTAGAAAACCAGTGGCAAAGCGGACTCATGCCCAAATAATTCTCCATATATTATAATCTGAGCTTGTAGCTGAAAGACTTTTCAGTATACCTCAGTATACTGCGGCTGCTTCTTGACATTTCTTATATTTTTGCAGACGAAATTTTTTATGTTCGAAGATTTTAACTCTCTTTCAATCCTCTTATGCTACCATAGGAAGAAGATTTCTCGAAAATATTGTTGAACTCAGCACATCAAGATCTACAAAAATAGCTCAGCAAAATGCATAAAACTCCTTGCCAAATTCAGAGAATTAAAGAGTGAACTATTGGAAGGAAGTGAAATGTATGCTTTAAATTAGACTACGTCTACATAAAATATTGTCTATGTACGTGTTCGAATTTGAAAGCCCAGATTGAAAACTGTTAAATTGTATTCACATTTATATATACGCCAAATAATTCGAGTTACAGAGTTTTCGACTTATGGAGGATTTCGCTGACTTATGCGGATTTTGTAAGGAAATATTCGATCGTAGAGGTTTCTTGCGATTTTTCAACTTATTTTGAGTTAGAGGGGACAAAATGGTACCTTAGCGCGAGAGTAAATAAAAACATGTTTATCGCAACTTAAAATTATATTATGTACCATAAATAAAAATCCAAATAACTGAGATAACCTTAAATTAAAAATATTATGCGTGTATTTAAAAAGTCAGTTATTATTAATATTATTTATTTTTATTTTGCTTAGACAATCTGATAACATTTTATCTAAGCGGTAAGAGCAGAAAATTTTCTTTTCTTCCGAGTTGCCATTCTCCATAGAATTGGTTATTCTATTTACTATATGTACTGGCTACATTGTTTCCCATGAAGCAATGACGCATTAAGTTTGGCAAATCCTTAAAGTCGGTAACCTATTTTTCTTCAAGCTATAGAGGTAATTAGTTTCCAAATGATGGAGTAAAGCGTTGTAAAAAGATTGTAAAATCAAACGTTGCCAAAAGTTCGATACAGGAGGTCCAATTCTTTTCTGAGTTACGAGAGAAAATATATGTACTCAAAATGGTCAGATAGGATCATAGAGGGTTGAAAATTTCCTTTGAGTAATGGAGGCTTGGGACTCGGGGGCTGGAAATATAGGCTGGAACAAAAAAATTTTTCTGAGTGGTGAGGTTTTTTGATCTTAAAGAGGTTCACTGTAGAGTTGAAATTGGATACTGGATTTACTGTAAGTAAGCAGAGCAGTTTGGTTTGATCCAAACTTCGTACTTACCGCATTTGTTTGAGATAAATGATAACATGATTTTTCAGCAGAATTTTCCGCAGTGATACATGAAAAAAATGCAAACTTGTTTAAAATTAACATAAGCCATTGAATTTACACACTTATTTGAAAAATATTATCTATTTCTAATTTATCAGTGATAAATAAATAAATAAATGATAATATGAATTTAGACGAATAAATATAAAAATATTTGTAAAAAGTATGAATGAAATTTTATCCTATAACTCAGTTTAAAGTCAACATATATTACGATTAATTGTCGGATTTTTATAAATTCATTATTTGGTTAGTCCACCTTCAGTAAGGCCGAAAGTATATGTTTATCCTAATTGTGGTAGATACGCAACATTCTCCGTGACCAAATCCAAGAACCCTATGTGTTCTCATGAAGAGGAAACTGTGAGTATGGCTTGTTTGGTGGGTGTCGCTGAGCAGTTGATCAGTCATTGCCATTGGACTGATTTGTATCCGTGCTGAAGTTAAGTGATCAGTCATTGCTGGCTATTGATTTGATCTGCATCATTGAAGCTGCTCGATCCGCTCCACTATGCCTGGTTCGACTGAGACTCGTAAGCCATTGAAGCTTATGATCAGTCATTGTCTTTTGACTGATTTGACTCCGTGTCATTGAAGTTGCTGATCAATCCATTTCATTTGACTGATTTCGACTCCTGGGTGGGAAAGAGCGATCAGTCATTATTGATCATTTGACTCCGTGTCATTGAAGAAGATCGGCAGTGCCTTCGGAGGTCTTTTGCTGGATTGAAAGCTACCCGCATGGGAAAAACACCGAAACCCCCTACCTTAATCCGACTCATGAGTCAAGACGCTGAACATCACAAAAGCCATAGAGTCTATTCTGAGTCTTCACAGCGTATTAAACCTCCGCACCTAATACACGGTAGTCGGAGCGAAACCCATGGTGCCAAGACAGTCTGCCTGCTGGGACAGATTTCATACAGTTTTTTTCTTTTTTTATGGTGGTTAGTTGTCAGGTGACCAATATTTCCCACAACTCATATTAGGCCGGACGCATGCGGCCTGGATGTGGGGATTTCGAATCACCAAGCATCCATGGTCCCGCCGGGACTCGAACACGAAACCCGTGGTAACGAAAGCTAGTCACTTGGTTTGGTCAAACAGTTCTCACACAGGTCCACTGTTCTTCCGGAACTTAAGTTAGTTTGGTCAATTAGAGTGGTATTTTTCATTTAGCAACAGATTCAGTATTGTATTTTTTGTTTGTTTTGTTTGTTGAGTGTTATCATTGTCAGCATTTGGTTCATGGGTTGATCGGCTCAGGTGGGATACAAGATAGATGGCCTTGGGATTTTTTTTTTTTTAAATGCAATCGTTTTTTTTTGTGATTCATCGTTGCTTAAGAAAGGAGTTGCTGTCTATAATTTAAAACTATGTAATAAATATTTTTAGGATAATGTGTATTGGATTTTAAAAGTTTTTTTTATATGTAAAAATACATTTTTACTCATTGTTTTTATTGTAAAAAACATTTTGCACAAAGGTTTTTTTTGATGACTATTAATTGTTGTACATTCCTTGACTTAAGAAAGTGAACGTGTTATCAATTTTACATTTCTTGCGTTTATTTCATCATTACAAAAATATTCAGGCACCGCTTGACTCGAACCCGAAAACTCGGGCACGACTCGCCAAAGACTAGTCACTGACCACCAGGTCCTATTTTGGTCCTATCATCAACTATATGGGGGTAATTCCAAACAGATACTAAAAATATATAAAACACTTTAAATATCAGGAAACATATAAAAAAGGTAATGAAACAATTATAGAAAAAAATATCAGAAAAGAAATAAAAGATATCAGTATAAATAAAAATATAAAAGTAATGTATTTTATAAAAATATAAAATATAATATAAATAAAAGATATAAAAGATTAAAAACAATATAGAAAAGACTTTACAAATTTTGCAGGAATTACTTTAAACTCATAGGTCATTATGTACATACACCTGTGTGTTAAAGTATGACTAATCAGAAGCAAAACTTATTTCTTGAGCTTCACAAAGACATCGGATTGTTGTCTTACTTGAAAGTACAAAGTCATCAGCAAAATCAATAATTCTACAAAAATTAAAGCTTCCCTGAAGTTCAATAGCAGATCATTAATAACATTTTCATCTCACATTTCAGGAAAAGTGATAGAAACATTTCCTTATGTTTTTATATTAACTGATATTGTTTAAACTATAAACATACTTCTAATTAATTCAAACTGTTGCTACTCTTTTATTGAAACAATTAGAACACGATTTTCTATAAAACACATGGGTATGATGGCACCTCTCCAGAAAGAACCATTTCAAAAATAATAATAATATGAAGAAGAAAACATTTTGCATTGAATGCACACAAATAGTATTATTAGGATTTATTTCATGTGTTCTTATGTACCTGATGTCGCTAAAAATGTAAAACCTTAAGAAGAATAGGGCTAGAATGAGTTGAAAGAAATATAGCTAATCGTAAAAAAATGAATTACAGCAAAACCTATTTTCGGTGCGAAATCATTAAAACCCCTATAAAATGGCGCGTAATTAGTGCATAAAACAGTATTATACTTAATTGTAAAATAGTATTATTAAGGTTTATTTGCTATTGTTGTGTTTCTGATGTCGCTAAAAATGCAAAAACTATAAGAATAGGGCTAGAATGAGTTGAAAGAAATATAGCTAATTGTATAAAAAATTAATTTACAACAAAATCTATTTTCGATAAACTTTAAATCCTCATAAAAACGTTTCTTAAAACAAATTTAATAACATAAATATGCAACGTCTGTAGAATTAATATATCAAGACACAGGTGATTAACAATTTTCCGATTTTTGCTAAGTCATAATCAGTCTCCAGTCAAGATAGAATTTAATAGTTCGGATTTATTTTTATTTTCAAAGATGTCGAACTGCAAATCTTTAACCGTTTATTTTTGGGATACGTGGGTTTGAGGTGTGATTTCTTAAATTTTATGCGAAAAGTTAACAATTTATTTTATTAACTCTAAATTATATGCTTTCCATAAAGTATAAAGGGTAGGGGGAATTTTAAAAAATTTATGTACTTGGACAGTACCCCAAAATAACAGCACACTAATTAAGCAATATATAATTTTTTTAATAAATTATTTTATTATTCTTAAGAACAACTTCTCGACAACAAGGGCAAACTATTACAGGTTTGGCTTGTTTGTTGTTTCATCATCATTCTGTGCACACTGCAGCCAGGGATGGCAAAACTACGGCCCGCGGATAGAATTTTAATTGCTTTGGTCCTCTGAGGCAAATTGAAAGAAATATATGGCAGTTGCCAAATGTGCCAATATGAGCTTGACAACCACATTGAAAGTGGTGCTTCCCAAATTTAATATCTCACTCCCCAAAAATCAAAGTGCTATGTTTGCTTAATCTTTTATTCATAATCCAAGAAACTATGAAAAACCAAGTGAAACCTTCAACTATGAAACCTTAGAAAGAATTATTTAGAAATAATCTTATGTAAATGAGTATTTTAGTCTCGTTCCTTAGAATCAGTACATCACACTTGGAACCTCAATATAAGTAAGGAACTTTTAAAAATGAAATCGCAATTTCATTCATCTCATTAACATATTTTAAATGTAATGCTTGTATATTGTTTTTAAAATTTTTAGAAAAATTTACCTTGGCCCGCCAAAAAATTTTTTTTTCTTGATTGATTCGAAAATTTGGGTCTAATTCCTCGCTTTAGGCTAATTTCTGTAGACTGGGACCTAAGGAAGCCAGTGAATCAAACTATGTGTGTGGAAGATTTTCTGAAATTTCCTTATTGTGTCGTACAAACTAGTCTTTAAATAATGCAGGTGGCCGTGTTATAACCATCCTTTCTTTAATGAGAAAAATGACATATTAGGAAAAGGGATTGACCGTACTTGTTAGCCCTGAAAATGTTTTTGTCAAGATTACGAACCATCGCCTCCACCTGAACTGCTGAATCCTCTTAGAAAATAAGAAAACGGAAGCCGCAGGGAGAGTAATGGTCAAGAATTTAAATTGTACTTTGAAAGGGGGACAGACGAAACGAAAAGTACTTGTTACTATTGTCAAAAACTAATGCATTACTTGCTTTGAAAATGAATCTTTCCTTTGTAACTGTGTGTGGTCGACATATGTGTGTCTGTTCCTACCATCGTCCAATAGATTACCCGACTTTGACAAAAAAATTCCGTGATTTTTTCACTAACAGTCAGCTTTAAAATATTTTTTTTCTTGCCAATACTATAATGAAAATGCAAAGCTTCATGAAGCCAGGTATCGATGAGCCTTATCCATTTAATTCCTGGACTTTTTTTCACTTTTGGCAAATTTTTAGAAATATTTTTTTTCCCTGATATAAAATGAAAATGCAAAGATTCATGAAGCATCGTTTTTATTTGCTTCATTCCTTTGATTGCTGGACTCCCTTCACCAATGGTCAGCTTTTAAACCAATTTTTCCCAAATGACATAAATGAAAATTCAACGATTCATAAAAGCATCATTTTATTTGTTTCATTCCAACTCTTAATTTTTCATTAATGGTCAGTTTTAAAAACATTTTTCCCGATATAACAGGCAAATGAAAATCCAAAAATCGTGAAGCATCGTTTTATTTGTTTCATTCCTTAATTCCTTGGACCTTTTCACTATTGGCCAATTTAAAAACATTTTTTTTCCTTGATATAAAAATGAAAATGCCAAGATCCATGAAGCTCTCATTTTATTCGTCATTCCTTTAATTTGAACTTTTCACTATTGGCTAATTTTTAAATATATATATATATTTTTTCCCGATATAAAAATGAAATGCAAAGATTCATGAAGCATTGTTTTATTTGTTTCACTTCCTAAATTCCTTGAACTTTTCACATTGGCTGCTTTTTAAAAACACTTTTTTTTTTTTTCAAAATAACATAAATTAAAATTCATAGATTCATGAAGCATCATTTTATTTGTTTCATTCCTTTCTCACCCCTTGGACTTTTTTCATTAATGGTCAGCTAGTTTTTAAAAACATTTCCTCCCCCGATAGAGTAATATAAACGAAAACTAAAAATTCGTGAAGCATCGTTTTTATTTGTTTATTCCCTTTTAATTCCTGGACCTTTTCAATTATTGGCCAATATAAAATATTTTTTTTTCCTCTGGATATAAATGTGAAAATGTAAAAGCAAGGACTATGAAAGCCTCATTTTATTCTGTTTCATTCTCTTCAATTCCTGAAACTTTTCACTATTGGCCACTTTAAAAATATTTTTTCCCTCGATATAAAATGAAAATGCAAAGATTCGCTTAAAGCATTGTTTTATTTGTTTCACCTCCTTAAAAGTAACTGAATCAAGCTACGTATTGCTCCATATCGAAATTTTTGAATGAGACATAACATTTATTTCTATACACTAAACATGAGGTTTCGCTTTATTGCTCTACGGTCAGTTTTTGTGCACACTAGACCTGGACATACAGCTTGAAGTGGATTTCTCAAACCCCTAACAAACATCCATGCCACTTCCAGTATTCCAATCTGAAGCATCTGGTACAGCGCCAGAGAGCTAGTCAATTGATCATCAGTCCACACGTGATTATTCATAAACACGACATCCAAAAAAAACAACAACTGAATGGACTCTAATCAAATAACTGTCAGATTTGTAGGTAAGCTTAACATGAGAGTTTTGAAAAATCTCAATGATAGGCAAGCTATTATTTCAATAACTACTCAATTGACACCTAAAAAAATTTAATCAAAAATACTCAGCCTTGACTCAATACTTTTGACTCAAAGCCTACCAGGATTTCAAATCTCTGTGGTATTTTTTTTCTTGCCTTTTTTTTTATTTGGTTAAAACACATAAAACTCAAGCTCAAAACTTAAGTTCTAACTAAAAAAATTCAATCGGATAATGAAGAACATCATCAGATGTGTTCAGTTTAAGTAAAATGATCCAACTGGGATTCAAACTTTCAGGGAGAAAAAATACCAAACTTACCTAAAGAACATAACCGAAACATTTTTTTTAAGAAAAAGAAGAGGTTCTACTGCTTTTTTTTACAGCTCCTCACAAGCCCAAACCACAAAAGTGAGTATCCTCAAAATTTTTGATTTATGTGTTCTAACTTATCCCGAGTTCTTTCAGGACATCGGTCAAAAAAAACAAAAAAAAAAATTATTTTTTGTTTGGGAAAGATTTGATCTGAAATTGCCATTTTGGCTTTTCTGGATCCCAAACCAAAAGTAAATCCGATTTATGTACCATTGCTTGTTTAATGCCCGCAGAAAGAATGCTGCATCTGGGTAGTTTTACTTATTTATTTTTTCATTTTTTATGTCTATCCTTTTCGGGATTATAAAGCTCAGAGAGTAAAGCCCTCCCGGAGATGGTGGGGTAAACAGGAGAACGGGAAATTCGGATTAACGGATGGAACATTGTAGACAAAGAGATTTTTTTCTTAGTTCTCCTTTGATCTTGCAGCCGCTTAGAAACGGTTTTCAAAAGAAGCTTTATCAAGGATTTAGAGTGGAATAAAATGTGGGGTTGTTATTCTTGTTGGCGCATGATATTTGGGTTTCTACTTAAAAATTGGAAGTAAAATTATTTTTAATAGAAATATTGTCGAGACGTGAAAAAAATATACATTTGTTATTTGCGCATAAAAATCAAATATATAAAGCTGTTGTGTTTTTAGGTACTTTTATAACGTAGAATAATATTTTTATAGACAAGGTTTTTATGTTACGTTTATATAATTATTTCCCAGTTTGTATAATAAAGATTTAAGATTATTTTATACTTCATTTGAGATATAAATTTTTTATAATTTCAATTTTTGTTTCACTTTTTAAATTCAAAATTTTTATATTCATCAATTTACGATAGGCAATTCTGAGTTCCAACGGAAATCAGTTTAAACCAGAATTCTTTATCAATTAGCATGTAGAAAGTGGGTCTCAGAATCAAATCAGCTGACGGCGTCCGTTGCTGTCACTGCTTTCAGATACTAGAATACCCTAAGGCAACATGTGAAAGTGATTCGCAATAATAATTACGTTGTTTGTTGGCAATTTTCAGGGTTTTCCTCATACACTATGCAAAATGTAGGGCAGTTATCCCTAAAAGTCTTCTCAAAAGGGAATGTATTCCCGTCACCCACTGGATAATTGTTCGTAGTTATACATATGTGAACACAAAATCCACAACACCATTGAGGGAAATGGACACGCATTCAAATAAATCTAAGATTTAGATGTACTTTAATATGTTACGTCCAAGTCTGAATGCTGCCTGATGGCCATTGACTAGAACTCTGGTATTTTGTACCGCAAGCTTCAGGTTCGAATACTGAGGGGACATGGATGTTTGTTAGAGTTTCGGAGTCTACGATAAGCTGGTGGTAACAGTCTAATTTAACCAAAACGTGCACAAAATGACCGCAAAGTCACAAAACAAACCAAATCTGAGTTTGTTGGAGATAAATATCTCTAGTGATGGACAAGCTATTATTTAATTAACAGTTCAACTGGGTATCTAAAATTTAATTAAGAATACTTCGGGGTTTCTAATTTTATCACAAACCATACCAGGATCTGAAATCTTTCTTTTATTCTCTTTTGTTTGGTTAAAACACATAAAACCTAAGCTCTTACATAAAAAATCCAACAGGATAATGAAGAACATTATCAGATGTGTTCACTTTAAGTAAAATGATCCAACTGGGATTCAAACTTTCAGGGAGAAAAAAAAAGAACACCAAACTTAACTAAAGAACATAATCGAAACTGTTTTTTTTTTTTTTTTTAAGAAAAAAGAGATTCTATTGTTTTTTACTCCTCTAGACTTTGTCGAAGCCCACAAAACAAAAAAAAAAGTGGTTATCCCTGGGGAAATCTTTTGATTTAAGTGTTCTAATCCTCAACCCGAGTTCTTTCAAGACCATCGGTCAAAAAAGAACAAAAGAAATTTTTACTTTTGTTTGGGAGATTATGAACTGGAAATTCGCCATTTTGGCTTTTCTGGATTCGAATCAAAAAGTAAATCCGATTTAGGTAGCATTGCTTTATTTAATGCACACAAAAAGAATGCTGCATCTTGGGTAGTTTTACTTATTTATTTAATTTTTGTTATTAATTTTATGTCTACTTTTTTTCGGGATTATAAAGCTCAGAGAGTAAAGCCCTCCGGAGATGCTAGGGTAAACAAGAGAACGGGAAATTGAATTAACGGATGGAACGTTGTAGACAAAGATAATTTTTTTTTTTTCTTGTTCTCCTTGGATCATTGCAGATGTTTAGAAACGGTTTTCAAAAGAAGCTTTTTCAAGGATTTAGAGTAGAATAAAATGTGTGGTTGTTATTCTTGTTGGCACGCGATATTGGATTTTTTTCTTAAAATTGGAAGTAAAATTATTTTTAATAGAAATATTATAGAGAAAAGAAAAAAAACATATAAATGTCATTATTTTAATCATAAAAATATATACAAAAAGTATATAAAACTGTTGTGTTTTTAAGTACTTTTGTAGTACAGAATAATATTTCTACAAGAAAAGTTTTTATGTTAAGTTTAAAAGATTATCTGCCAGTTTGTATACTAAATATTTCAGATTATTTTATATTTCATTTGAGTTATAAATCCTTTTTCATTAGAATTTTGTTTCATTTTTTAAATTCAAAATTTGCTACATTCGCCAATTGATGGCAGGGAATTCTGAGTTCTTAATGAAAATGGGTCCTAATACAAGTTAGGACAAAATATAGGTGTTGACTTGATCCAGTATTATTTTATGGTAGAAACTGAATTATTTTTAAAAATATTAAGGGGATTTTTAGGTGTCATATTAATTTAAAATTGCTAAAACAACTCTGCAAGCCTGTAATACACAACATACAAAAGGAATTATATTATAAATATTTAAAATCAACTTAAAAAGCCAGTTCTTTTAAAGATCTTGGTACCTCCCGTACTTCCTGGAACTCTTCACTCAACTGTCCCAGTCCATTTTTCCATCCTCCCTTTGTGGCCTGAAGGCCCATTCGATAACACCGGATTTCGGTACCAAAGGCTTCAGGTTCGAATTCTGGCGGTGACATGGATGTTTGTTTGTGGTTCGAATCCACGTTAAACTGTAGATCCCGGTCTAATTAACCAAAATTGTGCACAAAATGACAGTAGAGCGACAAACCAAACTAAACTCATTGTTCGTGGTCGTACATAAAGTTAGACACGAGACCCCCCAAAAAAAAAAAAAAACTCTGTAGAAAAATGAACTCTCAATTAAATAACTCTTAGTTTTGGACATAGATTAATATTTAAGTTCTTTAAATATAATATATCTCTGGATGATAGGTAAGCTGTTATTTAAATAACTCCTCAATTGTGAATCTAAAATTTCATCAAAATTACTTTGACTTTTCAAATTTTAACACAAATCATACCAGCATTTCAAACCTTTCGGGGTTTTTACTTTACCTTCTCTTTTGTTAGTTAAAACCTATAAAACTTAAGCTCTAACATAAAAAAGAATCCAACCGGATAATGAAGAACGCTATCAGATGTATTCACTTTAAGTAAAATGATCCAACTGGGATTCAAACTTTCAGGGAAGAAAAATACCAAACTTAACTAAAGAACATAACCGAAAATTTTTTTAAAAAAAAAAAAAAGAGATTCTATTGTTTTTTACTCCTCCTCACTTTAGCGAAGCCAGACCACAAAAAAAAAAAGTAGTTATCCCCTGGGAAATCTTTTTTTAAGTGTTCTAACTCATCCCGAGTTCTTTCAAGGACATCGGACAAAAAGAACAAAAATAAATAATTTTTTTGTTTGGGAGATTACGACCTGGAAATTCGCCATTTTGGCTTTTCTGGATTCCAATCCAAAAGTAAATCCGATTTATGTACCATTGCTTTATTTAATGCTTGCAGAAAGAATGTTGTATCTGGGTAGTTTTATTTATTTATTTATTTTTAGTAATTTTTTATGTCTGCCCTTTTCGGGATTATAAAGCTCAGAGAGTAAAGCCCTCTGGTGATGGTGAGGTAAACAGGAGAACGGGAAATTCGGATTAACGGATGGAACGTTGTAGACAAAGAGATTTTTGTTGTTCTCCTTGGATCTTTGCAGCCGTTTAGAAACGGCTTTCAAAAGAAGTTTTGTCAAGAATTTAGAGTGGAATAAAATGTGTGGTTGTTATTGAAGTTGGCACGTGTGGTTTTTCTTAAAAATCGGCAGAAAAATTATTTTTAATTGAAAAGTTGCCGAGAAAAGAAAAAAAAAAAAAAGTATATTTTTTTCCAGAACGAAAAAAAACATTTAAAGATATAAAGCTGTCGCATTTTTTTTTTATATTTTATAGCGTATAATAATACTTTTATAGGCAAGTTTTTAAGTTACGTTTAAATAACTGTTTGCCAGTTTGTATACTAAATGTTTCAAACTATTTTATAAATTCTTTAATCTAACGGAAATCGGTTCAAACCACAAATCGTCCTCAGCTGGCATGTAGGAAGTGGGCTCAGGATCACATCAGTTGACGGCGTCATTTGCAGTCACTGCTTTCAGAAACTAGAAGACTCTATGGCGATTATGACAAAACGTAAAAAAAATTGATTACAATCAATAATCAGGTTGTTTGGTGGCAATTTTCGGTGTTTTCTCATAAGCTGTGCAAATGTGGAGTAGTTACCCTTAAAAGTCTTCTCAAAAGTGATGTATTCCCATCGTCCCCCCATTGGTGGATTTGTTACATTTATATATAACCATGAAAAGATATCCATAACAAAAAGGCAACACTGGATAAAAAATTGATACTCAGTCAAATAACTCTCAGATTTGGACGTCGATAATATGAATATAATGCATGTTTCCAAGATTTTCACGAATCAGTATAGGTAAATCACTATGCAGGCGAGGATAAATTTGTTTTTCCCACTTCGAAATGTTTTCGCGATAATTAAAGAACGATTCCTCACAGCCTGTAATTTTTGGTCTTATCTTTTAAAGAACAAACCACAACATATGCGTATTAAGCTTGGGGAAGGGGGTCAGGATCAAATCAGTTGATGACGTCCTTTGCAATCACTGCTTTCAGAAATTAGAAGCCTCTATAGCGATTATGACAACGAGTATAAAGTGACTCGCTTCAATAGACTAGTGGCAATTTTCCACGTTCTTCTCATAAGCTATGCAAAAGTAGATCAATTATCCCTAAAAGTCTTCTCAAAAAGGTAACATACTCCGTTTATCAACTATTGGTTGATTGTTCATAGTTATATATAAGTGAAACACTACCTGCTCGTGGTGCAGTCCGACAAATGTTTGATACGGTAAAATGATGTACAAATACAGCCTTCAGTCTGGATCTCAGTGTGAGTTTCTTAAAGTTCTGCAGTAGAACGTACGTGGATTGTCCGCTAAAATCAATCACAAGCTCTGGTACTACCATATTCTTCAATGGGTTAGAGAAAATTCGGTTCGCTACGGCTTTTCTGTGGTCATGATTGACTCGCAAGCACCTTTCTCAGTAGTAAACTTATTTCTGACTACCTTTTGTCTCCTGTGTGATCACCGGTATGTCTCACCTTGCTTCTTGTTCCGCACTGCCTGCTGTTAATTTATGGAAGCGTTATTGAATTACCAGACTTAAGTTGATGGGTTAACTGATGTCATCTGATTCTATCTTGTTGTTTGAATTATTTTTTTAGGATATGTTATCCCTGTAAACTTGCCATTGGAAATTAAAAAAACATATTTATATGTTCAATAAAAACAACAATGGAGGAAAATGGACGCTCAATTAAATAACTCCCATGTTTTGATGTAGCTTAATATGATAGTTCTGTAGATAACAAAAACACTTAAATCAAATTATAGCTTGCCTACCATTGTAAAAACATAGGCAAGCTATATTTTCAATAACTGCTCAATTGGGGAACTAAAATTTATTCAACAATACTTCAGACTTTCTAATTTTAACCCCAAACATACCAGGATATTAAATCTCTGGCGTTTTTTTTTGCTTTTCTCAATTGCTTGGATTTAAAACACATAAAACTTAAGCTATTACATAAAAACAAATTCAACCTGGATAATGAAAAACATTATCAGATGTGTTCAGTTTAAGTAAAATGATCCAACTATGTGGGACAACAAATGTGGGATTCAAACTTTCAGGATGGAAAACTTAACTAAAGAATATCACCGAAACTATTCTATTGTTTTTTAGTCATCCTCACTTTGGCGAAGCCCAAACCAAGAAAAGGGGTTATCCCTGGGGGAAATCTTTTGATTTAAGTGTTCTAACTCATCCCGAGTTCTTTCAAGGACATCGGTCAAAATGAGCAAAAAAAAAAAAAAAAAGAATTATTTTGTTTGGGGGAGATTATGACCTTGAAATTCGCCATTTTGGCTTTTCTGGGTTCAAATCCAAAAGTAAATCCGATTTATGTAGCATTGCTTTATTGAATGCCTACAGAAAGAATGCTGCATCTGGATGGCTTTACTTATTTATTTATTTTTTGCCTTTTTTATGTCTACCCTTTTCGGGATTACAAAGCTCAGAGAGTAAAGCCCTCGGAGATGCTAGGGAAAACAGGAGAACGGGAAATTCGGATTAACGGATGGAACGTTGTAGACAAAGAGATTTTTTTTTGTTCTCCATGGATCCTTGCAGCCGCTTAGAAACGGTTTTCAAAAGAAGCTTTATCAAGGATTTAGAGTGGAATTAAATGTGTGGTTGTTATTCTTGTTGGTGCGCGATACTTAGTTTTCTTAAAAATTGGCGGTAAAATTGTTTTTTAGTAGAAAAATGTCGAGGAATGAAAAAAAAAATTATAAATGCTTTTATTTATTTATTTTCATAAAAAAACATCAAAGATATAAAAATGTGTTTTTTTAAGTACTTTTATAGCATATAATAATATTTTTATAGGCAAGTTTTTATGTCACGTTTAAATAATTATTTGCCTGTTTGTATACTGAGCCTTTTCAGATTATTTTATACTTCATTTAAGCTTATTATTTCTTTATAGAAAAGCAGTTTCAGAAATGACCAAAAAAGTATAAATGTTTTTATTTTTTCAATAAGAAAAATTAAATATAATAAAATAATATAAATATAAAAAATTATTTTATACTTCATTTGAACTATAAATTCTATATCATTTGAATTTTGTTTCACTTTTTAATTTAAAATTAGCTACATTCACCAATTTACGACAGGAAATTTCGAGTTCTTAAGGAAAATCGGTTGAAACCACAAATACTCCTCATCTAACATGTAGGAAAAGGGCTCAGAACAAATCAGCTGACGGCGTTCGTTGCAGTCACTGTTTCAGAAGAAGTCCCTATGGCGATTATGACAACGTGTAAAAGAGATTCGCATCAATAATCGGGTTGTTTGGTAGCAATTTTCGGGTTTTTCTCATAGGCTATACAAATGTGGAGGAGTTATCCGTAAAGTCTTGTCAAAACGTATTCCATTCGTCACCCGCTGGTCATTTGTTTGTGATTGTACATAAGCGAAACACGATATACGAAACAAAAACACAACACTGGGAAAAATGGATCCTCAATCAAGTAACTGTCAGATTTGGACGTAGCTTGATATGAAGCTACGTCCAAATCTGAATGCTGCTGATGAAAATTTTTATCACAGATTTTAGGTTCGAGTCCTAGCAGGCGCATGGACGTATGTTAGTGTTTCAGAATTCACGTTAAGCTGTAAGTCCAGTCTAATTAGTCCCACGTGTGCACAAAATGACTGTAGAGCGGCACACAAACAAAACCAAATCTAAGTTTTCTGAATATATTCAAATTACAGCTTGCCCATCAGTGAAATAACTGTTCAATTGGACGTCTAAAATTTAATTAAGATAACCTCAGTCTTTTTAATTTTAGTACAAAGGATTTCAAATTTCTCGTTTTTTTCCTTGCCCTTCTTTTTTGTTTGGTTAAAACACATAAAACTTAAGCTCTTACATAAAAAAAAAAAATTCCACCGGATAATGAAGAACATTATCAGGTGTGTGTTCAGTTTAAGTAAAATGATCCAACTGGGATTCAAACTTTCGGGAGGAAAAAAAATACCAAACTATATAAAGAACATAACCGACACGTTTTTAAAGAAAAAAAAGAGAGATTAATTCTTTTTACTCTTCCTCACTTTGGTGAAGCCCAAACAACAAAAAAGTGGTTATCCTTGGGGGAATTTTTTTGATTTAAGTGTTCTAACTCATCCCGAGTTTTTTTTTTCAAGGACATCGGTCAAAAAGAAGAACAAAAATAAATTATTTTTTATTGGGAGATTACGACCTGGAAATTCTTCTTAATTTTTGGCTTTTCTGGATTCCAATCCAAAAGTAAATCCGATTTTTATAGCATTACTTTTTATTTAATGCGTACAGAAAGAATGCTGCATCTAGGGTAGTTTTACTTATTTATTTTTTGTTTTTTTTTATGTCTGCCCTTTTCGCGATTATAAAGCTCAGAGAGTAAAGCCCCTCCGGAGATTCTAGGGTAAACAGGAGAACGGGAAATTCGGATTAAAGGATGGAACATTGTAGACAAAGATATATTTTTTTTGTTCTCTTTGGATCTTTGCAGCCGTTTAAAGCAGGTTTTTCAAAAAGAAGCTTTATCAAGGATTTAGAATGGAATAATATGTGTGGTTGTTATTCTTGTTGGCAGCGATATGTTTTTTCTAAAAAATAAAGTTTTTAAAAATATTTTTAATAGAAAAATTGTCAAGAAACGAAAAAATTATAAATATTTTCATTTAAAAAAAAAAAAATCAAGATATAAAGATTTTGTATTTCTTATAGCTTAGAATATTATTTTTATACGAAAGTTATGTGTTACGTTTAAAAATAATTGTTTGATAGTTTCTATACTAAAAATTGTAGATTATTTTATATTTCATTTGAGTTATAAATTATTAATCAAATTATTATAAAATTATCAATTGTTAATCAATTAAATTATTATCACCTCATTTTTTTCCTTTTAATTCAAAATATGCTACATTCACCAATTTACGACAGGAAATTCTGAGTTCTTAACTGAATTCAGTTTAAACCACAAATCACACTCACCTTGCATATAGGGAAGGGGAGTCTTGATCAAATCGGCCTGGCGACGATCGTTATAGTTACTGCTTTTCAGATAATGACAAAGGAAGAGTGATTCGCATCAATCAGGTTATTTGTTGACAATTTTCGGGGTTTTCTCGTAAGCTAAGCAAATAAGGAGCAGTTACTCTAAAAGTCTTCTCAAAGGGTAATCCTTTCATTACCTATTGGCCGATTGTTCTTGATTGTTTACATAAAGTGAAACACGAGATCCAACGTATGCTGGTTAAAAATGGATTCTTAATCAAATAACACTCAAGATTTGGTTCAGTTTGTCGCTCTACGGTCATCTTGGGCACACTTCGGGCTTTCATGGTTGGAACCTACAGCTTAAAGTGGAATATGAATCATTAAAAAACATCCATACCATCGCTAGGATCCTTGATATCAAAGGCCAGAGTTTAATATACAGCCAAATGGCTATCATGCCAGTCAGATCTGGGTTTTCAGGAGATACTTCAATGATAGACAACCTATTATTTGAAGAACTGCTCAATTGGACGTCTAAAATTTTTCAAAATACTTCGGTTTTCAAATTATAAAGCTTACCAGGATTTCAAATCTCATATTTTTCTGTGCTTTTCTCTTTTGTTCGGTTAAAACACATAAAACTTAAGTTCATACATAAAAAAATTCAGCCGGAAAATGAAGAACATTGTCAGAGGTGTTCAGTTTAAGTAAAATGATCCAACTGGGATTCAAAGTTTCAGGCGGGAAAAAATTCAAACTAAATAACATAACCAAGAAACATTTCTTTTTTTAAAGAAAAAAATAATTTTCTGTTGCTATTTTTAGTCCTCCTACACTTTGGCGAAGCCAAACAAAAAAAAAACGGTTATCCTTGGGGGAAATCTTTTGATTTAAGTGTTCTCATCCGAGTTTTTTCAAGGACATCGGTCAAAAAGAAGAACACAAAAATATTTTTTTTTTTTGGGATATTACGACCTGGAAATTCGCCATTTTCGCTTTTCTGGATTCCAATCAAAAGTAAATCCGATTTTATGTAGCATTGCTTTATTTAATGCCTGCAGAAAGAATGCTGCATCTTGGGTAGTTTTACTTATTTATTTATTTTTTGCCGTTTTTATGTCTACCCTTTTGGGATTATAAAGCTCAGGGACTAAAGCCCTCCGAAATGGTGGGGTAAACAGGAGAATGGGAAATTCGGATTAACGGATGGCACGTTGTAGACAAAGAGATTTTTTTTTGTTGTTCTCCTTGGATCTTTGCGGCCGTTTAGAAACGGTTTTCAAAAGAAGCATTATCAAGGATTTAAGAATGGAATAAAATGTGTGGTTGTTTATTCTTGTTGGCACGCGATATTTGAATTTTCTTAAAAATTGCAAAAAAATTTATAATAGAAAAGTTGTCCAAAATGAAAAAGAAATATAAACATTTATATTTTTTCATAAAAAATCAAATATAAAAAGCTGTTGTATTTTTTTAAGTATTTTTTATAATATAGAATATTTTTATAGTGAAGTTTTCATACTACTTTTAAATAATTACCTGCCAGTTTCTATACTAAACCTTCCAGACATTTTGTACTTCATTTGAGCTATAAATTCTTTATTATTTGAATTTTGTTTTTCACATTTCAAATTCAAAATTTTCTACATTCACCTATTTAAGGCATTAACTTCTCTGTTCTTAACTTAAATCAGTTCAAACCACAAATCATCCTCAGTTATCAAGTAGCAGTAGGAAAGAACTCAGAATTAAATCAGCTGACGGAATCCGTTGAAGTCACTGGATTTCAGAAACTAGAAGAACCTATGGCGATTATGACAACTTGTATAAAGTAGATAGCATTAGTGTTCAGGTTGTTTAGTAGCAATTTTGGAGTTTTTTCTCATAATTTATGCAAATGTGGAGCATTTAACCATAAAAAGTCTTCTCAAAAGGTAATGTACTCCTTTCATAAACCATTGGTCGATTGTTCGTGGTTATATAATGAAATATAAGATTTAAAAAAAAAAAAAAAAACCAACACAGGAGGAAAATGGACACTTTGCTGGCGCTATGCCTTTTTGGTACCACGGGCTCCAGTTTCTGAATCCTGGCGGAGACATGCAGGGCTGTTAGTGTTTCGGAATCCACGTTAAGCTGTAGGTAACAGTCTAATTTAGACCAAAAATATGTACAAAATGACCATAGAGAGAGACAAGCAAACTAAATCTGAGGTTGCTGGAGATATTTCAATGGTAGGCAAGCTATTATTTGAATAATTGCTCAATTGGGGATCAACAATTTAATCAAGAGTACATCAGTCTTTCTAATTTTAACACAAAATACACCAGGATTTCAAATCTCTCTTTTTTCCGGCCTTTCTCTTTTGTTTGGTTAAAAACACATAAAACTTAAGCTCACATAGAAAAACTCAACCGGATAATGAAGAACATTATCAGATGTGTTCAGTTTAAGTAAAAATTATCCAGCTGGGATTCTAACTTTCAGGGAGAAAAAAAATATACCAAACTTTTACTAAAGAACATCACCGAAGCATTTTAAAGAAAAAAAGATAAATTCTATTGTTTTTCACTCCACCCCACTTTGGCAAAGCCCAACCACAAAAAGTGGTTATCCCTGGGGGAAATCTTTTGATTTAAGTGTTCTAACTCATCTCGAGTTCTTCAAAGACATCGGTCAAAAGAAAAAAAAATTATTATTATTTTTTTTGTTTGGGAGATTACGACCTGGAAAACCGCCATTTTGGCTTTTTTGGATTCCAATCAAAAGTAAATCGGATTTATGTAGCATTGCTTTATTTAATGCCTAGAGAAAGAATGCTGCATCTGGGTAGTTTTACTTATTTATTTTTGTTTTTGTCATTTTTTATGTCTCCTTTTTTCGGGGTTATAAAGCTCAGAGAGTAAAGCCCTCCGGAGATGCTAGGGTAAACAGGAGAACGGGAAATTCGGATTAATGGATGGAACGTTGTAGAAAGAGATTTTTTTTTTTGTTCTCCTTTGAATCTTTGCAGCCGCTTAGAAACGGTTTCAAAAGTAGCTTTATCAAGGATTTAGACTGGAATAAAATGTGTGGTTGTTATTTTTTGTTGGCGAGTGATGTTTGCTTATTTTTTCATCTTAAAAATATTTAATAAAATTCGCACAAACACCAATACTCATTGTTTGTCTCTAATTGTACATACACAAACAATTAGAGACAAACACTTCTTAACATATTTAAAGACATACAATTATACATTTGTGGAAGGAGTCCACTTCTAAGTTCAAAAATAAAGATATTCATGTTTGGGCGGGATGCATGGAATACACTTCCTCTCCGGGTGAGTGTCTGTAGGTCAACTAATACACAGGGTTGTGATAAATATATTTCCTCTCAGAGTGAGAGTGGCCTGATGGCCAATTGACTAGCCCTGTGGCCTTTAGTACGACATTTTCGAATCCTGGAGGTGGCATTTATGTTTGTGAGTGGTTCAGAATCAACGTTAAACTGTAGGTCCCGGTCTAATTAACATAAGTGTGCAGAAAATGACCGTAGAGTGACAAAACCAAACCAATCTCCAAGTGAGAGTATGTACACCGACTAATACACTGAATTGTGCTAAATATATTTCCTTTCGGATGAGAGTCTTGAGGCCTACAGATCATTTCTCCTGAAAGCCGAAGAGGGCTTCCTAGCAGTGCACATGAGAAACACGGTTACATATATAAAAATAAGAAATCAGTGTTTATTTTATTCTCTACATCTAATTATTTGGATGTCTGAGCACTTAACATGAACCCTTATTAAAAAAAATAATAATATTTCTAGTGAAATATTTCCCATTTATCAAACTTATGAGAGATTTTCTCAGAATTTTGAACAACTCAAATGCAAATTCTCAGATGCAAGTATATTAAGTTATTATTCACGTATGTTCAACTTTATTCATATATTCCGTATACTGCTGAATGCAAAATCTGTCATAGAAATTTCCAAAATTTATTAAAGCACTAGGATATCATTTTATTAAATTCATAAATCATTCAGAATTATAGATAACATCCATCACCAATGTTTCATAGCATATAACTCTGAATTATTTCGTTTTTTTAAAAATATTGTACAATATTTTTAAACATAATTTTCCAGCTATGATTCATATGCCTGTTTTATTTCTGGTGATTACAAATAAATTCAATTTATATGATATTTAAATTGTAAGAAGCATAATTATCAATTATATTAAACTTAAAATATTGTCATAAACAACTATTGATTTATTTTAAAATTTTCCATTTTTTCATACATTTTTCCTTTAAAACAAATTATAAAAATTCATAATTGTCATCACATAATTCAGTTAGTTAAATAATCGTAAATCATCAATTTATTTACTTTGATTTACGTCAAAAACATGGCAGAAATTTTTCCAGTTACGGCATTATTATTATTATTATTAGAATCTATTTTTAATTTATTTTCTATTAAATTTTTTTCAATATCACGCAATAATTTATTATGATACTTAGAACTGCATCTTGCTTCTTTTACTTTAGATGGGCAATTCTTTTTATTCTTTTATTGGACTTAAACTACTTTTTCTTTTGTCAAAAAATACAAAATTTATTATGATACTTAGAATTTGTATATCTTTTTTAGAAGGACTTTCTTTTGAATCCAAAGAAAGCAATGATTGGAACCTTTTGAATTCGTTTATTTTCTTTTTTCAGTCGACATAAAACAATTCTCCTTTTTAATTATTATCACAAGTTAGTAAAATAATCGGTCAATCATCGATTAATTTACTTTGATTTACGTCAAAAACCCGCAGAAATTTTTTTGCAGATACGAAATTATTATCATTAAATCATTTTTAAGTTCTTTTCTAATAAATTTTTTCTCGATATTATACAATAATTTATTATGATACTTAGAACTGCATTTTAGTTTAGAAGGAAATTCTTTTGAACCAAATCAATGATTAGAACCTTTTAAATTCTTTTTTTTTTCTTCATTAGACATAAAACAATTCTTATTTTTTTAAATTACCATCCATCACAAGTTAGTAAAATAATCGGTCAATCATCGATTAATTTACCTTGATTTAAGTCAAAAACCTGGCAGAAATTTTTTGCAGTTACGACATTATTATCATCATTATTATTAGTATTTTTAACTTCTTTTCTAGTAAATTTTTTATCGATATACTTTATTATGATACTTAGAACTGCATTTTAGTTTAGTAGGACAATTCTTATTCGACAATTCTTTTGAAAGCAAAGAAAGTAATGATTGGAACCTTTTAAACTCATTTTGGTGTCTTTTTAAACTCCTATTTGCGAAGATTTTCTTCGTATTAAACAATTCTTCTTTTTATATTATTACATCACAAGTTAGTTAAATAATCGGTAAATCATCGATTAATTTGCTTTGGTTTACGGAAGATGGTCTTTATTATGATATTTAGAACTGCATCTTGAGCATTTTGGTTTTGAAGATGAAATTCTTAAGTGGACAATTCTTTTGAAAACGGAGAAAGAAATGATTGGAACCCCTTTAAACTTCTTTTTCAGTTCTTTCTTCAGTAGACATTAAACAGTTCTTTTAAATTACCATTACAAGTTAGTAAAATAATCGGTTAATCATCGATTAATTTACCTAGATTTACGTCAAAAACCTGGCAAAAATATTTTGCAGTTATGACATTATTATCATTATTAGTATCCTTTTTAACTTGTTTTCTGATAAATTTTTTAAATATCCTGTTATTATGATGCTTAGAACTTCATTTTAGTTTAGAAGGACAGTTCTTACTTCGACAATTCTTTTGAAAGCAAAGAAAGTAGCGATTGGAACCTTTTAAACTCCTTTTTATTTTCTTTCTTCAGTAGACATAAAACTATTCTCCTACAAAATCATTACTTTAACAGCTGTGAAAGAACTTTACCAGCTGCGATTTCATTAGACACCCATTTCCGAGCGTCGGATTGACTTTGACCTTGAAAGAGCTAATTTTTAATTTCGTGTTTCATCAATAAAGATAAAGTAAACTTCTCGACTACCGGCTTAATGAATTTAGCGATCTTAACTGCATACGTTACATGTATCATATAATTCACGTAATATCATTTGAATTTCCGGATTAACTATAAACTTAATACTTTGTGAGTTAATTAGATGGTCTTTCTGACCGAAACTTTACTGAAGAATTTTAGCTTTTTTCATCATAATTCAAGGGAAATAATAAAAACCCTTCAGCGGTTTTTAAAGCTGTACCCCCCAATAAGCTAAACAAATAATTAAACTTATCAACTTCAGGTAACTTTTCTTTGTAATTTATCTCAGTATCGAAAATGTAGCATTTTTTTCTCACGATTAAAGGTTTTGGCATTTCATTCGAAGAAAAAAAGGAATGTATTTTCTTTTTAAGTATATAATAACTAGCCATCACTCAAATTTGACCAGAGACCGTCAGTATTTGGGGTAGCTATATTACATGCAATTAGTGTTTTGTAGATTAGTGTTTTTCACACAACTTTGAGAGTTAATACGAGTTGATTATTAGTAGTAAGTTCTTTAACTTTGTTTACCATCACTGTGATTACTGATCATCACTATTATCACTGTTATTTCCTGCTATTTTAAGAATTTAACTACAAAATTGACTCTTTGAAACTTTTGACACTTTCTAGATTTGGACAGCATCCCCTTCAAACAAAAAAATAAAAAACCAAAAATGTTCTTTATTTCCTCTTGGGCTTTCTCCGTTTTCCGACCACTTAGCGGTGACCTATTCTTATGCAAAACTCACCGGACAAAACTCGGCTTCTTTGAAAAACGCCCCCCATTTTCTTACGGACAGGAAGGCTTTGAAATTATGTATGGACCTGATTCTCGTTCGAGTCCCTGTGGATCAGTTTCTTTTCTAGAAGCAGGTTTTATTTCTTCCGCGTAACAAATTTTTCCCAATAAGAACTTTTCTGTAAAGGATATTCGAAAAGTAACCTTAAGTGAGTTTCTCTTTGAGGCATTTTTTTTTTTCCTTCTTCTTCTTCTGTAATGGAAAACCCGGATTTCGTTAATTTGATTCTCTCGTCGATTTTCAACTCTTTTGTTTCACACAACTCTGAAAGTTAATGCGAGTTGCTTATTAGTGAAACTTCTTTTTACTTTTATTTTGCTCCAAGATTCAAGTCGATTGTTGGAAAAGGGAAAAAGTTAATATCGCAAAAGGAGAATTACACAAAATGATTTTTTTTAAAAGTTGTTGATTAAATTTTCAGATTTTGTTTTTTATTGATTGAATTCTAGAGTCAAATTATGATATTTATTTTAATTTTTATATCCCTCCGTTGTTAAAACTTTTCAACAAAGAATGTTTTATGAATGAAGAAGAAGAATGAAAGTTAAGAATGAAATCTTTCAAAAGATTTAATGGATGTATAATATTATAGTAGCATTTTTCCACGGGAAGATTTGTAACATTCCGTTTCCAGGAGAAATGAATGCATATTCTTTAACAAGCACATAACAACAACTTATCACTCAAATTTGTTAGCAGACAAGCAGTATTGAAAGTAGTTATATTACAAACAATTATTAATGAGAACAACCTGTCACTCAAATCTGATAGCAGATATTCGGCATCATGTATACTATAAAACATCAAATTAAACGTTTGTGCGACCTTCACAGGTCGAAATAATTACAGATTGAATATGAACTACATCATGAGTTGTTCCATCGGGATTGGTGATGTGAGGTGAGTGACGCTGACCCCCTCTCTTCTCAATCTCCCTTCTTGATTTTTAAGTTAAGAAAAAAACCGAGAGATTTGAAATCCTGGTATGCTTTTGTGTTAAAATTAGAAAGGCCAGAAGTGTTCTTGATTAAATTTTAGAGGCCCAATTGAGCAGTTATTCAAATAATAGCTTGCCTATGATTGAAATAACTCAGAAAACTTATATTTGGATATAGCTTTATATTAAGCTACGTCCAAATCTGAAAATTATTTGAATGAGTGCCTAATTTCCTCCATTGTTGTCTTTTTGTTGTGTATTTCATGTTTTACTTACATATAACCACGAACAATCGATCAATGGAGGATAAAAACAAGTATATTAACTTTTGAGAAGATACTTTTAGGGCTAACTGCTCCACATTTGCATAGCATATGAGAAAACCCCAGAAACCATCTGATTAAACAATCTGAATCTTTAAATTGACAACCAAACAATATTACTATTAAGTCTCTTTATATACGTTGTCATAATCGCCATAGGGTATTTCAAGTTCCTGAAAGCAGTGACTGCAATAAACGCCACCAATTTATTTGTCCTGAACATGCTAAATATTAAATAAAAGTATGACAACTGAAAATCTCATTATTATTTTTAGAAATAATTAAGTTTCTATCATGAGACAACACTGAATCAAGACCACACACATATACTACCTAACTTGTATTAGGAACTAATTAGACCTACTAGACCCATTTTCGTTAAGAACTCTGTTTCTGTCACAAATTGGTGAATGTAGCAAACTTTGATTTAAACAAGTAATATAAAATATAAATTTTAAAGTCAATTCCTACTTCTTTTTCAAAATATTGCAGAAAGTTTTTATAAATACTTATCTGATGCTATCTATTGGTAGATATATACAACTTAAATCTAAAAAATCTGGAATAATTAAAAATCAAAATAATTCTAAATTAATTAATTAAATTTAATTACCAAATTAATATTTGAAAACACTGTATTAGCATCAAGTGTCATCCACTACAAGTTCAAAAAATATATTTGAACTTGAGTGGAGTAAAAAAAAAGTATTTTATTGAACGATTGAAAATTTGAACAAGATATATATAGGGAGAGTGAGCTATTAGAAAGAATTGAAAAAACGGAAACAAAATTCAAATGATAAATAATTTATAGCTGAAATGAAGTATAAAATAATATGAAATATTTAGTATACAAGCTGGAAAATAATTATTTAAAAGTAACATAAAAACTTATCTATGAATTTATTATTCTATGATAAAAAATACTTAAAAAAATACAACAGCATTATATATTTTTTTTGATTTTTTTTATGAAAGAATAAAAACATTTATATTTTTTTTTTTCAATTCTCGACAATTTTTCTATTAAAAACCATTTCACCGCCAGTTTTAAAGAAAAACCAAAATATCGCATGCCAACAAGAATAACAACCACACATTTTATCCCACTCTAAATCCTTGATAAAGCTTCTTTTGAAAACCGTTTCTAAACGGCTGCAAAGATCACAGGAGAACAAAAAAAAAAGTCTCTTTGTCTACAGCATTCCAACCGTTAATCGAATTTCCCGTTCTGCTGTTTACCCCACCATCTCGGAGGGCTTTACTCTCTGAGCTTTATAATCCTGGAAAGGGCAGACATAAATAAATGACAAAAAAAACAAATAAGTAAAACTACCCAGATGCAGCATTCTTTCTGCAGGCATTAAATAAAGCAATGCTACATAGATACCCAGAAAAGCCAAAATGGCGAATTTCCAGGTCGTAATATCCCAATTTTTTTGTTCTTTTTGACCAATGTCCTTGAAAAGAATCCGGGATGAGTTAGAACACTTAAATGAAAAAGATTTTCCACAGGGATAACCACTTTTTCTGTGGTTTTTGCTTCGCCAAAGTGTGGAGGAGTAAAAAACAATAGAATGTCTTTTTTTTCTTGAAAAAAATGCTTCGATTATGTTCTTTAGTTAAGTTTGCTATTTTTTCTACTGAAAGTTTGAGTCCCAGTTAGATCATTTTACTTAACTGAAACACCTGATAATTTTCTTGATTATCCGGTTGGTTTTTTTATGTAATGTATGTATGTAAGTTTTATGTGTTTTAACCAAAAACTAAAAGAGAAATGCAAGGAAAAAAGATAGATTTGAAATCGTATGCTTTGTACTAACATTAGAAAGACTGAAATATTCTTGATTAAATTTTAGTCAATTGAGTAGCTATTCAAATAATAGCTTGAATACATTCAGAAAACTCAGATTTGGACGTAGTTTCATATTAAACTACGTTCATTTCTTTATTTGGCTGAAATTGGTTTGTTGTTCTACGGTTATTTTGTGTACACTTTATGCTAATTAGACCGGAACTTACACTGTACGTGGATTATGAACCACTAACAAACATGCATTCCATTCAGGCAAATTTGGAGAAGTAACTCCTGAAAATTCGTTTACCATCATTGTTGATGGTTGGATTGTCCATAGTTAAAGTGTATGAAATACGTTGCCTCATCATATATAAAGATTTCTTGAGTTTTGCATTAAAAATAACGTTTGAGTCTTAGTCTTTGGATAAGTAGTGTCACTTAAAATAGTAAATTGATTTATACTTCGGCAATATTCTTCATAGTTAACAGCATAAATAATTTTGTGAACTTACTCATGATTATCACAAAAAGAGAACAGTAAAGATCCAACACGCCCTCCCGAAACAAACTATATTGCGAACGGGAGAGAGTTCAAATTGATGAAATGATCTTTCTTTGCAAACATGCAAAGAAAAACATGATTGAGCCTGTTCGACCATGTTCTTTGCACGTCTCTTTTTCCAAATTCGACATTGCACCCTAGGATTGGAGTGAGAGGTAGTAAAAAGGGAGTGGACAATCAGTGAAGACTTTCAAGCATTACGGAGGGTACAAAGAACCTTAAATGAGCTTGTTTTTTTAAGATAATTATCTAAATGTCTGTTACATAATTTTTGTTTTGTGAGTTATGTGTTGCAATGGGGCAGTGCTGTTTTTGCAATTTTAAAGAAATATGACAGATAAACATCTCGTTATTATTTTAAGAAATAATTCAATTTCTACCATGAAAGAATGCTGACTAAATCAAGAAAGACCACACCCATATCAGGCTCTAACTTGTACTAAGAGCTATTTTCGTTTCCTGTTCGTACATTGGTGAATGTAGTAAATTTTGAATAGAAAATGGAACCAAAATTAAAATAATAAAGATTTTATAACTCAAATAAAGATATAAAATATTTAGTACACAAACTTAAAATAAATATTTAAATGTAACATAAAAACTTGACTATAAAAATATTAATATAGGCTAGAAAAAACATAAAAATTAAAAGAGCCTTATATGTTTGATTTTTTATTAAAAAGATAAAAACATTTATATTTTTTTCATTTCCCGACAAGTTTTCTATTAAAAATAATTTTTACAGCCTATTTAAAAAAAAAAAACAACTATCGCGTGCCCACAAAGAATAACAACCACACATTTTATTCCACTCTAGTAAATCCTTGAAAAAGCTTCTTTTGATAACCGATTCTAAACGGCTGCAAAGATCCAAGGAGAACAAAAAAAAACCTCTTTGTCTACAACGTTCCATCCGTTAATCCGAATTTCACGTTCTCCTGTTTACCCGTTCATCTCCGGAGGACTTTACTCTCTGAGTTTTATAATCCCGAAGAAAGTAGACATAAAAAAATGCAAAAATAAATAAATAAAACTACCCAAGATGCAGCATTCTTTTTCTGTGGGCATTAAATAAAGCAATGCTACATAAATCGGATTTACTTTTGATTAGAATCCAGAAATGCCAAAATGGCGAATTTCAGATCGTAATCTCCCAAACAAAAAATAATTTTTTTTTTGTTTCTTTCTGATCGATGTCCTTGAAAGAACTCGGGATGAGTTAGAACACTTAAATCAAAACATTTCCCCAGGGATAACCGCTTTTTTGTGCTCTGGGCTACGCCAAAGTGAGGAGTAAAAACAATAGAATCTCTTTTTTGACCTTAAAAATTGCTTAGGTTATGTTCTTTAGTCAAGTTTGGTATTTTGTTTTTCTGCTTGAAAGTTTGAATCCCAGTTGGATCATTTTACTTAAGCTGAACACATCTGAAAATGTTCTTCTAGTATGCGGTTGAATTTTTTTTATGTTAGAGCTTCAGTTTTATGTGTTTCAACCAAACAAGAGAAAGGTAAGGAAAACAGCGAAATATTTGATATCCTGGTAGGCTTTGTGTTAAAATTAAAAGACCTAAGTATTTTAATTAAATTTATAGATGTCCAATTAAGCAGCTATTCAAATAATAGCTTGCCTATAATCCAAAAACGTAAATTTCATATTAAACTACATTCAAATATAACATTTATTTGATGATTTGTCACTTTACGATTATTTACGTGTACACTTTATGCTAATTAGACCGGTACTTTAACTTGAATCTGAAGCACTAACAAACATCTATGCTACTGGCAGGCAAATGTGAAGTAACCCCATAAAATTCGTTTACAATCATTGCTGATAATTGGATTGTCCGTGGTTTACACGTATGAAATGTGCTGCTTCAGCATATATTAAGATTTCTAGAGTTTTAAATTAAAAATAACATTTGATCCCTAGTCTTTTTGAATAAGTAGAGTGACTTAAAATGGTAGACAGATTTGTGCTTTGGCAATATTCTTCTCGGTTAACAGCATAAATAATTTTATGTACTTACTCATGATTGTCACAAAAAGGACAGTAAAGATCCAAAGTGCCCTCCCGAAACGAACTATATAGCGAACGGTCAGGTGTTCAAAGTTGATATTTCTTTTCTTCAAACAGGAAGGAACCTTCGACAGATCTTGGTGTTTGCATGTCTTTTTTTTTTCTTATCTTTTCCCCTCCGTTCCACATTGAATCGGGATTGGGGAGTGAGGGAGAAAAAAATTAAGTGGAATGTCAGTGAAGACCTTCAAGCTGTCAGGAGCGACAAAAGAGCCTAAAACGAACTTCCTTTTTAAAGGACATTGTAAAAATTTAAGCAAATATTTATTTATTTACATTAATTACAAATATTTAACAAATACTGAACAAATATTTATTTATTTACATTAATTGCAATTATTTAACAAATACTGAACAAATATTTATTTATTTATATTAATTACAAATATTTAACAAATACTGAACAAATATTTACAAAACATTAAAAAAATTTTTTGTGTGTTATGCGTTGGAGTTGTGTAGAGCTATCTTTAAAATTTAAATAAATATACAGCTAAACATCTTGTTATTATTTTAAGAAATAAATCAGTTCTACCATGAAACAACACTGAATCAAGATCACACCCACATCCGGGCTTAACAATTATTAGTAATTAATTTAGACATAGTAAGCCAATTTTAGTTAAATACTCAGAATTTTTGTTGTAAATGGGTGAAAATATAGCAAATTTTGAATTAAAAGAGTAACAAAACTCATATAATAAAGAATTTATAGCTCAAATGAAGTATAAATTAACCTGAAACGCTTAGTATTCAAAATGGCAAATAATGATTTAAGTATAGCATAAAAACTTGACTATAAAAAATATTATTCTATACTAAAGTATTTAAAAAATACAACTGCTTTTTATATCTTTTTTTTTTTTATGAAAAAAATAAAAAGTATAAATATTTTATTATCCTTTCTCGACAAATTTTCTATTAAAAATAATTTTACCGCCAGTTTTTAAGAAAAAACCAAATATCGCGTGACAACAAGAATAAAAACCTTACATTTTATTCCACTCTAAATAAAGCTTCTTTTGAAAACCGTTTCTAAACGGCTGCAAAGATCAAGGAGAACAAAAAAAATTTCTCTTTGTCTACAATGTTTCCATCCGTTAATCCGAATATCCTGTTCTCCTGTTTACCCCAGCATCTCAGGAGGTTTTACTCTCTGAGCTTTATAATCTTGAAAAGGGTAGACATAAAAAAGACAAAAATAAATAAATAAGTAAAATTACACGGATGCAGCATTCCTTCTGCAGGCATTAAATAAAGCAATGCTACATAAATCGGATTTACTTTTTGGATTGAATCCAGAAAAGCCAAAATGGCGAATTTCCAGGTCCGTAATCTCCCAAACAAAAAAATAAATTCCTTTTTGTTCTTTTTGACTGATGTCCTTGAAAGAACTCGGGGATGAATTATAACACTTAAATCCAAAGATTTCCCCTAGGGATAACCACTTTTTTCGTGGTTTGAGAAGCCTTGTAAAAGTGAGGGAGGAGTAAAAAACAATAGAATCTCTTCTTTTCTTTTTAAAAAATGTTTCGGTTATGTTCTTTAGTTGGTATTTTTTTCTTCCTGAAAGTTGAATCCCAATTGATCATTTTACTTAAACTGAACACATCTGATAATGTTCTTGATTATCCGGTTGGATTTTTTTATGTTTGAACTTTAAGTTTATGTGTTTTAACACAACAAAAAGAGAAAGGTAAGGAAAAAAAGAGATTTGAGATCCTGGTATGCTTTGTTTTAAAATTGAAAGTCCGAAAGTATTCTTGATTAGAATTTTTTAGAGGGCAAATTGAACAGCTATTCAAATAATAGCTTGCCTATAATCCAGAAAAAGCTCAGATTTGATGTAGTTTCATGTTAAGCTACGTTCAAATCTGAGTATGTTCTGAATGAGATTGGTTTGATTTGTCGCTCTATAGTTATTTTGATGCACACTTTGGGTTAATTAGATCGGGACTTACTTTACAATTAAACGTGGATCCTGAAACACCCACAAACATCCATGCCACTGCTAGGCAAATGTGGAGAAGTAACATTCTGAAAAATTTGTTTACTATAATTGCTCATGGTTGGATTGTCCTTGGTTTACATGCATGAAATACGTGCCGTCAGCATATATAAAGAAGTCTTTTAATTTTTGAATTTAAAATTACGTTTAGCCCCAGTCTTAGAATAATTAGTCACTTTTAAAATGGTAGACTGATGTATACTTTGGCAATATTTTTCTCGATTGATTGCATAATTGGTTTTCTGACTTACTAATGATTGATACAAGTAGACAGTAAGGATCCACCATGTCTTACCGAAACAAACCATAAAGCGAACGGGGAAATTTTTCAATGATAGATTTCCTTCAACTATGGATTGACCGCCCGTTAGCCTTTTGGTCTATGCAAGTCTTTTTTTTTTTCTTTTCTCTATTCCACCTGGAGCCGAGGACTGGGGAAGGGGAAAGAAAAGGGAGAAAAGGAATCGGTCAGTCGAGCGAAGAGTTCCAGGCAGTAAGGTGGGTATAATATCATTAAACGAACTTGTTTTTGAAATGAGTTTATATATATAATTTTGTTACATTTAATTTGTAAATATTCTGTATATAATTTTTTTGAGTGTTATGCATTGCAGTTGTGCAGTGTTGTCTTTGAAATTTAAAAAAAAAAAAAAAATGTGACAAAATAATAACGAGATGTTTAGCTAAGAAACAATTCAATTTCTACCATGAAAAACAACGCTGAATCAGGATCACACCTATATCTGACTCTAACTTGTATTAAGACATAATTAAACGTACTAGACAGGTTTTCTTTAAGAACTCAAAATTTCCTATCTTCAAATTAACTTAAAAGTAGCAAATTTTAGATTGAAAAGGGAAACAAAATTCAAATGGCTAAAATTTAAAATTTAAATGATCTGCAAAATAATCCAAGAATACTGTATATAAACGGCTGATATTTATTTTAAACGTAACATAAAAACTTTTATAACAATATTATTCTGTAACATAAAAAACTACTTAAAAATTCAATAGCTTTATATCCTTGATTTTTTCATGAAAAATGGCTATTCATACTTTTTTATTTTTCAACAATTTTTATATTAAAAAATGATTGTAGTGCCAATTCTTAAGATAAATCCAAATATCGCGCGCCAACAGATAACAACCACACATTTTATTCCACTCCAAATCCTTGATAAAGCTTCTTTTGAAAACCGTTTCTAAACGGCTGCAAAGATCCAAGGAGAACAAAAAAATCTCTTTGTCTACAACGTTCCATCCGTTAATCCGAATTTCCCGTTCTAATGTTTACCCCACCATCTCCGGAGGGCTTCACTCTCTGGGCTTTATAATCCGAAAGGGGTAGACATAAAATTTACAAAAGAACAAGTAAATAAATAAAACTACCGAGATGCAGCATTCTTTCTGCGAGGGCACAAATAAAAAGCAATGCTACATAAATCGGATTTACTTTTGGATTGGAATCTGAAGCCAAAATGGCGAATTTCAGGTCGTAATCTCCCAAACAAAAAATAAAATTTTTTTGTTCTTTTTGACCGATCAATCATGGAAAGAACTCCGGGATGAGTTAAGAACACTTAAAAAAGATTTCCCAAAGGGATAACCATTTTTTTTTTATATAGTCTGGCTTCATAAGTGAGGAGGAGTAAAAAAAAGAATAGAATCATTTTTTTCTTAAAAAAGTGTTTTCAATTATGTTCTTTAGTTAAGTTTGGTTCTTTTTCTTTCTGAAAGTTTGAATCCCTGTGGAATCATTTTTCTTAAAGTGAACGCATCTGATAATGTTCTTCATTATTCGGTTCACTTTTTTCATGTAAACTTAAGTTTTTATGTGTTTTCACCACACAAAGAAAACCCATAAGAAGATTTAATATCTGGTACGCTTTGTGTTAAAATTAGAAGGCCGGAGTATTCTTGGTTAAACATTAGATGTCCAATTGAGCAGTTATTCAAATAAAAGCCGCCAATTTTAAGAAAAAAAAACATATCACGTGGCAACAAGAATAACAAACGCATTTTATTCCACTCCAAATCCTTGATAAAGCTTCTTCAAACCAACTACAAGCGGCTGCATCAGGATCCAAGCAGAACAAAAAAATTCCTTTGCCTACAACGTTCCATCCGTTAATCCGAATTTCCCGTTCTCCCTGTTTACCCTTTTCATCTCCGG
>BPLR01001838.1:0-14800 GCA_021605095.1 Caerostris extrusa
TGATCAATCATAGATACATCATCAATTTTGATCAAATCAGTAGTCCTAATGGTGGAATTCTTTTACATTTAAAACACCTAGCTCAGACGTTCCCAGATAAAGACGCCAATGATCGTTAAGTGCGTAGATTGTTATTCAAGATTATTCTTGTTTGTAATGATTGATTTCTCTGTGAAGTAAAAGTCAGTGCACAATTTAAATGTATTTACTGGCAGGATCTACCAATTTTTCTTAGCTTTATTGCTTATTAATAATTAAAGTCTAAATAGCAAAGATACAAGAAAATTTCTTTTTATCTTGAAGAAACATGATGATTTGAAGAATATTATTAGTGAATAAAACAACTTCAAGATGCAAGTCTTGAGAAGAAGCACATTTAAAAGGGAAATAGATTTATTAAAGTTATCAAGATAATTAAAAGCAGCGTTAGTAGTAGATACATTACATTTAAAAAGAATTTCACGGAATGAAAAGAGATTTGGAAGTAAACAATTATCAAGTTATGATAGAAGACAATTCAATGATAGAAAAATTATTTGCTGAAACAAGATCAATAATAGAAAGAATTTATCAAAAAATGAGTAGGAATAGGGAGATAAAGAATCAGCAAGATCAAATTGGTTGACAAGAAAGAAATATACCTGTATAATTGTATTTTTGCACATCCCCATGAAATTTAATGAGCATTAAAAAATCTCCACACAAAATAGTAGAAGTATTAGTAGACAAAGAATATTAATATTGTGATAAAAATTAAATTTAGGACTGTGGTTCAAGAACATAGCCAATTGTGAGTAGAGGGTGATTTAAAAGTTATGGCATTGGGAGGAGAATTAAAAATAAGTTGATGACTAATATAGTTAGGAATCAAAAATGACATGATACGAACTTTGGATTGGACACATATTATATAACTCCAATAACATAAACTAAAGTCAGAAATCAGAGTAATCATCACTCAGTGGTAATGAATTTTGAGAAAGACAATTTATAAAAAGCCTGGAAATTTGTCCATTGAATTTTGAGTATTTTTAAGTTTTTTTAGCCAAAAAAGATGCTTCCTTCCATTAGAATTTGAAAAGATAAAAATAAATTTCTTCATAATATAAAGAATTTCTGAAGTAATATCCCTGGATTGGTAGTTGCGACTGGTTCCTGTTAACAGGAGTAATTGCTTTTAAAATATCAGTTACTTTTATTTTTATTATCAATATGTGTTATATATTTTTCATACATATCCTTTATTTTTATCAGACTTTAAATTTCGATGGCGTGCAGTACGGATAATTGTTTCTTATTTTCTTTCTTAAATTTTCATACTTATTTAATTTACTTTTTTTTTTATTATTATTATTTGAGTGCTTGTTCTATAGCTATATTTTAAACCTTTAAACCTATAATTACTTAAATTCTTTTTTAAATTTTTCTAATGAGTACATGAAGATTTAGTGGCCCTTTGAGTTCCAAAGGGAAACGTTTATTTCCGTGGCCCTTAATCATGTTTCCTTACACCTAACCCCTTATAATTTCTAAAAGCCCTTAGAAAAATTACATTTAAATTTTATGAAACCTGCTTTATACTTGAAAAACAATAGACGTAGAATGATAATTCATTTTAATTGTAAAATTCTCTATTAAAAAAATGTTACTTTATTCTTTTGAATTTATCATTTAAAAAAAAAAAATTCAATACGCAATTTGATTCAAATGCATTAGTAAATTTCGACAAAAATCAATAAATGATATTTATATTTTCTAGCGTCTTATTGAATGAATATCCTATTAGACATAATGAGTTACAAAAATGCTTTTTTGAATTTTGCACGATATTAGTTTGGAAATATTTTAAAATTTATTAGGCCTCAATTTTGGAAGCAATTAAAGCACAATAAAAACTGCGATATAATTTTTAATCTTTTAATCCATATTTAAAACACAATAATAATTTTATTTTGATAAAAATGAAATCCAATCTAAAAGGCATTTTTCATTTTTCACTATTTTTATGCCATCTTAACGGCTTTTTATCTCTGCGACAAGATTCCGAAAAGGCAAATCAGAATAAGGGAATCAACAACTCTACTTCCACATAAATAATTTAGTTATGGAGTTGGTTTCGGATTGAATGTTTCTCTGTAGTACATAACGTAAATGCGGATTCAGTAAAATATAGTTATAAATTTCCTTGATTTACAATATATTGAACAAATGGCGGGAATTAAAGGTTTGTAGGAATAAATAAATGTGATTTCTGAAATTATTTTTTTTAACTTTTAAATAATGAGAACAATGCCCAAAGTTTCTGTCATTTTTATATGACTCACATTGTTTACAATTTATCTTCCTACAAGATACTTCCATTTATCTTTTTTATTTGCTAGTTTTTGTTTCGATATGATTTATTTAATGCCTATTTTTGACAAATTACATAAGGAAATACCCATATAGATGCTATATAAACCATCATCGTATTTACATAAATTTCCACATATTTTTCCCTTTCCAAAATTATTTTTAAAGAATTTTGTTATGAAGTTGTTCGATTCTGACATATTTTTCTCAAAATTTATTATATGATCAGTTGTGTATTTTCTCTTTAGAGTTTATTTAGTAATTAAAATTTCAATTAAACTAAATTTAGTAATTAAACTTTTAAGAGAAAAGTGTTTTTTCTTAAATAATATAATTTATTTCATATTGTATATAAACAACTTGATGAGTGCCAAATTAAATTTGTCTGTACTCTAGAAGAAATGTTAAACTGTTTGCTAAAATTCATAGAATTAAATATAAGGTATTAATTTAAAACATTTGTAATTATGTATAATGACATTAATTATAATCTAGAATAGGATTTGCTTTTAGATATATATTTGGGAATTATGATTATTATTGTTGTAAATCAAAAGATTTTACAATTAACTTTGATTTGAAAATGAAGTAATTGAAAAGATAAGCTATATTAAGTAAAAAGCATAAACCTAATCTAATTTTGAAATTATGCTATTTAAAATTAAAAATTATGGGAAAAGGAATTATCAAAATCAACTTACTTAAGTTTTATTTTGTTTTGATTTTTAAAATCTATCTGAGACTTGTTAAATTTTTAACTATAAGTAATGTTGTTGTTGTTGTTTTGAAGTTTTTCTTAAAGTTTGCAAATCTTCTTTCACTCTTATCAGAGTACAAACTTTTACTTATTACTATGAATTATAGTAACAGAAATTATTAAAAATATTTTTCAATTAGATTTATAAGTAAATATTTATCTACTCATTCGTGGAACACACTAGTTTATTATGTTGGAAGAATTTAAATATATATATATATAAATTTATTTTTATTTACATTATTATCTGCTTGGTAATAAAACAATAAAGTGTTCAGAAAAATTCTTTCATTTTAATTATCATTATTTATTATGCATAGAAAAATTGATATTTAATTTCTCTTTATCAATTTTTATTTGTTAATATACAAATTTGATATAGTTCATCAATAGACATTAGAATTATTTGGGGAAAAACCCTCTCAAAAGCTCTTTCATTTGTTTTTTTCCAAATAATTTCAGTTAAAAGTTATCTAATTAAAATTATTATAAATTTCAAAAATATAATAAAATATATGCTGAAAGTTTTTTTAATTTCCAATTATTGTCAAAAGCTGATATTATGAATGCAAGGAGTGCATGTTCATATAGTACTTATAATATGCTACTTTTTATTACTTATTGATTAAATTTATACATTATAAATATTATATTTTTAATAAATTGTTTTTCTTTTTTTATTTCATCTACAACAATTATTTCCCTACTATTGTGAATTCTGGTTGTTCTCCATTAGCGTAAGTAATACTTTCTTAAATATAGGAATTTTATATATCATTTATCATGTTTTCATATATCACAAATTATTTGTATCTTATATCATGTATATCTTTAATAAATACCTATTTAGTGTAATTGTGATAAAAAATATCTAATTAAAGGTCCATTTTTTGAAATTAATTCTTAATTATACATTTTCAATTTTTTAAAATTATTTAATGAACATTTGTTGATTTTTTTTTTCTAAGTTTAAGAAATATATTTTTTCAGTTAAATCTTGAATTAATGAATAATAGATTTATTAAAAGGAACTTTCTTTAATTTTATTAGATTTATATGACATAAATTTGAGTAGAATTTTATTCTGTTTCCTAATGACTTTATCATAAACTTTTTAGAAATTTTTTTTTAAAAACAATTGTTGTGAGGGGTAGTTTCCAAAAAAAAATTGTATTAATGAATTCCACAATGAGATTTTTATTTTAAATGACTGAAATAGCATCTATATCATGGGTTAATAACATTATTTGCTTCTATACAGTTAATAATACTGTACACTTAATAGAAATGAATACTGATTTCTTGAATTTAATATATTATGCCTTAAAAAATAGATGTTCGTTGAATTATAAGCATAATCTGTGTAGGATTTTTTTTTTTTTTTTTTTAACTATTAATCTCCAAAAAACTATTTAAGAATGTTTTCAAAGTGGATTCTATGGATGATAAAAGATACTTTCTATTTTTTTAAAATCAGACACATTGTTTGAGTGCTATTGCTGATGTAATCAAGTAGTTAGGAAAGTCTGGAACAGATAAAAACTAAAATTACTTATTGATTTAAAAATGTTAAATGAGCAAAAAAGCAAAAAGACAAATGAAGAAGATGCAATGTTGTATAATATTCAAAACAACAAATTATTTGCAAGACACAATGTTTCTGGCTGTTCCAATACAGCAAAAAATCACACCATATTAATTAAATACATAAATTTAAATTTAATTAAATTAAAATGATATATTCTACACAAATATTAAGTGGTTTTTTTAAAAAATAGATACATATAATTATAAGAAAGAAAATACTAAATAATTGTTTCAAAATTGTAATAATAAAAATGTATTAGTAAAAGTATATCATTTAATAAAGATTTTTGGTCAAACCTTGAAATTTCAGTATAATTTGTTAAAGATGTTCACAGCATTTCTTGAAGTTGCTAATTGGTCAATTTCAAAATATTTTGATTTTACAAACTACATCATTATGTACAAAAATTTATAGCAATATGTTGTACTGAAAATTTAAATCATATTGCAGGTAGCTTTATTTAAGTGTGGATATTTTATTCTGGCATAAATTTTCAAAAATCAAATTAAGAGTATATTACAACAGCATTTATAATACCTGCTCTCCTTTCATCTCTAATAACTCCATTTCCCCAGCTGTATTTTTAACAAGCATTATTTTAAAAATTGGAAATTCCATCTTCAATAATTTTGCAAGTAAATTGGTTTGTAGAATAGGCAAATGTAGATTTAAAAACTTTTGAGTCTTAAATATACATATGTTGATGTGTGAAAAGAGATTTTGCCACTTTTATACCACTCTCAACATTCAATTTATTTTTCGCATTCAAATAATTCTTGCAGAAAATAGCACAATATCTAGACATAAATCCTATAATAAATTACATCTTATGATAAAATATTAGTTACTTAGTTAACTTAAAAATATTTTCTGAAAAAAATTCTGAAATAATAATAAAAAAAAAAAAAATGGAATTCAGTTTTCAATGCAGTTGCATTTGTCTATTGTTTACAAATATATATATATATATATATATATATTTACTGCTAAAAATTATGACTTCAGATTATTTATAGTTATGTAGTTTTAAAGCAATGATCCTGAACTATATATATATTAGTTAAAATTATGTATTTCTTTTTATTTTGCAGTTTGGTTGCATTAGCCTTTTCAGGTTCAGTTGGGATGACACTCCTTGTTTTAGGATGTGCTTTGTCTCAATACAAGTAAGCATTTAATTTTCTATTAAGAAAGTTTGGATTTTAAATGCAAGTCTCTAAGGTTGTTATTTATTTTGTATCAATCTTGAAATAATAGTATATAGTAAATTACTTCAGATTATTAAATAACATTGTAATTATTTTTGAAATAAAAATATTTTTCTTTCTTTTTAATCAAATTAATATATTTAAAAATAATTTATCTTTTGGCATTCATTTTACACATTATTTGATTTTTGTCATTATTTGATTTATCCCTAAATAAATGACAGATATATAGTTATAAATTCAGTTTCATAAAATACTTTTGTAAGTATTTTTATTTTTATTTCAATATAATCATTATTTGTTAATATATTTAAAACAATATTCATGGATTATAAATTAAACTCACACATTTGTTAAGTTTTTGTAACATTGAAAAATCGATTAAAATTAAATAAATGGCAATCATGATATTTTTCTTTAAGATATGTTTATTTTTTGTGACTATAGAATTTATTTAAAAATATAAATAACTAGGAAAAGAAAAAAAAATGTGCAATTAAGTGAAATAAATGAAATCACATACATGAAAAAGTTATAAAAATATAACTATAAAAAGTTAATAAAAAAAGAGTATTGTTCTTTTATTATTTGCATAAGTATGAAACCCTCCATTATTATTTTTTTTTTTTTTTTTCATTTCAGCAATTGGTATCCTTTCTTTGTTATAATATTTTACCTCCTCTCACCTATACCAACGTTAATATCTCGGCGATATAGAGATGACATGGCAACTAGTAGTGCCTGTCATGAACTGGCACTTTTTTTCACTACTGGGATTATAATATCAGCCTTCGGTCTCCCTATTGTATTAGCTGAGGCACCCACAGGAGCACCAGTAGTAAGGATTATGTTTTTTATTAATTGAATTTTAAATAAATTATTATAGGTGAATCTCTTATGCAACTATGTTTCTAACTTGGATAATTTTTGTAATATTTTTGAATAAATTAAAAAATTTTTGGGCTGCAAGGAGAGTTAGTAAACTATAGGTCACCGAATTTATGTTATTTGTAAGCCATCATTAGGATGTTAATTGGCCAAAGTAATAGAACCCACATTTCAATAATTATGTGAAAACAAGTTTGAAAAAGTTATACATTTTTTGTGCTATAAAACTCTTCCATTCACAAGCAATGACATGATATAGTGGTTAACATCATATATATATATATATTTATTTATATGCACACACACACATGTGTAAAAATGTGGAATATGCTTTTTATATAAACATAATGTAAGGGAAAAAATAAACTTAATTTTGCTGTGATTTGACACTGCTCTTATAATTGTCCGTCATGTGTTGCTTATTACCTTCTATCAATTTTGCTGTCTATTAGCCAATATTTTTGGTAGCTAGAACATGATTTTGCAGTTCATTCTGAGTAACACACTTTGTACATAACATATGCATTTAAAAAAATTAATTTTTATAAAATTTGTCCCACCATTTAATTAAAATTCATTTATGTGAACAAAATTAGCCAAGTATTTTGTACATGCATAGCTGTTTTAAAATTGTTAAGATAGGAGTTTTATTATATATTTTTAGAGAAAATTCTCTTTGGTATATTAGAATATCCTTTTCTAATTTTAAGTAGAAGAGCTGCAATGCTTAGATTTTTAAATAAAATGCAATAGATTTTTAAAATAAAATGGGTTTAAAAGGAGGAAAAAAGTACTTGAATCAATAAAAAATTCTTTAAATGCACTTTTTGTTTAATATCTCTAACTACAATTATTTCTCTTGATTAAAGGATTAATCGTGCCATTATTAGAATCTAAAAATAAGTATTTTTAGTTTATGATTTTTCTTTCTAGATGATTTTTTATTAAATTTTAAGATCTAATATACTCTAACTCAAGAAAATGCACTGGGGCAAAAACAAATATATAAAATCTAATATTTTGCATTTGAGTTATCAATACTACCTTACACTTATGGTTAAAATTGATCAGTAAGGTTTTAAAAGATAATCCTTTTTTAATATTTTATTCTTACATAATCATAAAAAATTTATTTAATTAAATAACTTTTTTTTTTTTTTTTTTTGCAGATATTATGGGGTGCTTGTGGGTTGGTTCTAGCAGGCAATGTTGTTGTCTTTCTTACCATACTGGGCTTCTTTGTTGCTTTTGATAATGATGATGTAGATTACAGCATGTGGTGATCTTAGTTAATAATGAAGATTTTGCTGATAAAAGCAGCATTTTTGTATGAAAAAAGTGTAAAAAGAGGTATTAAAACTGTAGAATTGTATGGCTTTCATTACTTTCCCTTTGTATCAAATTTCTAATTGTACGTGTTACTTTCATCGTATCATATTTCCATTCATTAAATCTATCATTGTTTTTATATGTATGTGTATTAAAAAATCTAAAAATAATTAAATGTTAAGCTGTTATATGTTAAAGAAAATTTTTTTGAATTTTATATGTCTGAATGGGCTTTATTTGTTACCTTGAATAACATTTTTTCATTGGTTGTAATTTTTTTTTTTTCAGAAAATTAATTTAAGAAATTATTAATATTGAATTTCAAACAGTAAACTCTTTGTTAATACTTTATTATTTTTTTAACAATTATTTTATTTAACTTCCAAATTTATTGATTGTTTGAAAAATTACTTTGCAGTTTTTATATATTTGGATATATAATTAAAAATTATGTATTTATAATATATAACTTATTAATTTAGAAAAGCTAAAAAGTCTGTTGGTCTAATCTGTCACTTGCTAAATCAGTATATCGTTTTTATTTAGGTTAATATTGCTTATAGAAAAGCATTTATAAACATTAAGAGGTAATTTTTTATATATAAGTTAGTGGTATTTAAATGATCTGGAATTTTTTCTTTCTGTTGTTGTGATAAATGCTTTTCTTTATTTTGAAAGATATGCTTTGCTTTAAAAGCATAGATTAAAATTTTTTTTTAATACTCAGATGGAAGTAAACAAAAAGCTAAAATTATTAAGGCCAAAGCAATACTGATTATTTTTAGCATTAAATTATATGTGACAAAAAATCTCAAACTTTTCAAAAGTTGATGTGCATTTACTGTATTTTAATTTGATGATTGTTTACACAATCTCTTATATTATTATTAGTATATAGATAATTTATATTTCTGTGTTTCAGGTCACATGCATAACTTACTATGTTGATGTACAGTTTTTTCTCCCTTTACTTTTATTTTATAACAAAATTTTTATTCCAAATTAAATTTTCACTAAAGAAATTGAAATTTTTTGTTTGAAAATTAAATAATTTACTTATTTAGAAAAGATATATATTTATTTATTTTTTAAATGAATGTCTTCCTTTTGCATAACTTATGTATTTATTTGTGGTCATTAACAATCTAAGATCTTCATAAATCTTTAATTTAGTAGTGTTAAAATATCTATTCTATGCAAAAGAGTACAAATTATTCTTTATACTGTTTTCTGTAGTGGGTAATGCCATGTTTAGATGGTTAACTTGATTACATTTTTGAAAGAAAATTTATGTATTCAGAGACGACATGTTTTTTCTATGTACTTAAAATTTTTTTCTAGAAAGATGGGAAATAAATTAAGATTTTGAAATTTGTCAAAAACTTCTTTAAAAAAAAAACAAACAGAAATACTTAATTCAATATATTGCTGTAAATAAGTTTTCACTTTATTGTAATTTAGAAAGGTTTTCTCAAGGGATTTAAAGTAATTTTATTGTAGGCAGAAAACATTAAATTATAAACTTAGAGTAATAAGTTATATTGAATTTCTAAAAGAAAAAAAAATTGAAAAAAGCATTATTAATAATGTAAAAAAGTTAAAATATTACTTTTTTTACTAAAAATTACATTAAGCATGTATAAAAATCATTTAATAATCAACAAGTCATGAAAATATACCAATTTCATAAATAAATGTAGAAGTATTACTAATTTATGTTGTAGAGCAACTGTTTTCGGGTGTATATTTAATGCTCAAATACCATTTTAAACTTGGAACATCTTTACTGAATTTGTAAAAAATTATTAATGTCAATATAGTGAGCTGTTTGTAATATTTCAGTGCAAATATATTAATTTTTCCTGTGTTATTGTATTTTTATTGCTTTTTTATAGTTTTTTTAGTATTTTTTCTAAAAAATTACCATTATATTTATAAGTTTGTATTTTTTTGAATTTTGATTACTACATATTTAAAATTAACTAATAAACGATTTTATTTAGTTTTATTGAAAATGTTTACATCAATTATTTCCTCATTTAATCTTCTTCACTTTCTTTTCCTCTGGACCTGTTTGCTTTTAAAATAAAGGTCATAGGTTAAAAAACAAAACCAAAAACCTTTAAAAAACAAAAACAAAATGTAAGAAATAATTATACACATGCATTTTATTATTAAAAACTTGGTGTTTATCTTAAATGAAACTGTTATTGTAATCTATAATCAGTTATCATTATCTTATTGCTGTTATATAATGTATAATCAGTTATCATTATCTTATCTTTAATCATTATTTTGTCTCTAATAATCAAACAACATCAATTATTAAATTTTATTGTATAATTTGAAATTCTAGTTTTAATAAGAAATCAGTGAAAATAAGGATAGTTCCCCTCCCCTTTTTGTTCAAGCTCATAGACACCTGCATACGAATTAGTGTGTTACAAGGATAATTTCAGATATGAATATGTTTGAAGTTGAAGGAAAATAATAATTTTTTAATGAGTCTTTAAAGTAATTTTAAAAATTAGTTTTATGTTAATGTTTATACCATATTTGTGCATTTGCATTGAGATTTACTGATTTAGATAGATAACTAGGAATTGGATTTGGAAATTGGACCTAAAAAGGTAAATTTGATTATCTTTAGTTCGTTTCTTAGTTAATAATGTAGGTATATTCAGATATTAACTCAGCTTATCGAATTGTTTTGAAGAAATTCTTGGTCAGTATCATGTAATTAAATCTTATATTTATAAGATTAAGAATTTTTATACAAATTCAGAAATTTCTGAAAAATATGTATTTTGAGATTTTATTAATTTTGTTTTATTGATAAAATTAATAAGATTACAATGCTTAATCTGCATATATGTGAACTCACACTACTCAAATTGACATCAGAACAAACTAGTTGGTAAACTAAAGTATTCATGTATGTAAGATGTAAAAAAATGTTATCCACATTACATGATATAGATAAAGATTTTTTTTTTTTTCAAAAATTTTTGAACAGCTGAGTTATTGAATTACATACATCATTAACTAAGAAACTCACTAAAGATAATCAAATTTACTTTTTAAGTCCAATTCACAGTTATCTGTCTAAATTAGGACATCTCAATACAAATTCATAAATACTTCAACAAAGGAATTCACTCATTTGTTTTTCTTCTTTCATCAGGGATACACAGGGTTGTGAAAACCATATATACTCATTACAACTTGATGGCAGCCGAATAAAATAAGTTAAATATTAACACTATAATAACAAGTAAATAATATAACAAAGTAATAGGTAAATAAAAAATGTTTTTGATTTTCCATTTATTTAAAAACTTTTTAGTGTTTAGATCGATTTTTGTAGCAATTAAGCTCCAAATTGATTAAATTTCACTTCACTTCAGCCCATCCGTGACCTCTCGGCCATTCGACGCCAGTAAAGATTTACCATCCCCTCGTAGCTTCTGTCGTGATCGACATCCTCAAGTGCACTGCAAGATGGGGAGATGGTCTGCAGTGCCGTTAGAGTCAGAGCAATGTGGGTAGGTTGGCGAGTCAGCGACCGCGATGCTGCTAAGATGCTATTGTAGATATTTGCACCGTAGCCATTCGGAAGGTGGCAACCACGACTCTTTTAGAGGTCATTCGGTATGTTGAGGTTCTCCCACATTTTACCCTTTGGCGGTCTACTTTTCTTTGCATTAATGACGTAATTGGTCACAGTTCTGTTAATGGTGCTGTAGGTGAGAGGGTGATCTGGCTGGTTCATATTGCATCCCTAGCTTGGCTAGAGCATCTGCCTTTTCGCAGTGGCCTGAGACGCATTGCAGCTTTGATTTCGCCTTTTTTGTTAAGCAGTTGTAATAGTTTTTGGCACTCGGCCACCTCTAACCCTTCTTGGATGGTGGGTGAACATATGGCCTGCATTGCCGATATTGAACCAAATTGATTAAGCAGATAGTTGATTAACTAGATTGATTAAGCTGCAGATTTTCGATTTGTTAATATTCCTGACTGAAAATATTTATTCATAAAATGTATGTTCATGCAAATAGTTTGAACATTTGTTATATTTAGCAATGATTACAATTACTTTTGAAAGCAATTTTTAATTGGAACATATTTTACCTCTGCCTTAAAATATATAATGAATTCTTGAAACTAATATTTGTCGATGATTGACATCTGGATAATCAATACAGTTAAGACTCTTTGTGTGAGATTTAGAATCTCAATCTAGATAATATTTTTATGTACAAGCTTTCTATTGACAAAAGTTCATGTCTTCGGCAATCTTGAAGAGGACGAGAGATAACCCAAGAGTTTCGAATCGACAAAAGTATCATTTTACGAGTGTTAGAAACTTGCCAAACCACAACTTGATTGTTGTAATTGTAAGAAAAGTTGGCGGTAATCAAAGAAAAGCTGCGGCCTGACGGCCAATTTGGCTAGCACTCTGGCTTTTGGTACCACAGGCTTCAGGTTCGTATGCTGGCGGTGGCATGGATGTTTTGTGAGTGATTCGGAATCCACGTTAAACTGTAGGCCCCGGTATAATGTAACCAAAGTGTACACAAAAAATTGACCAGAGCGGCAATCAAACCAAGCCAAGAAAAGGCAGCATAATGGATGACCAATAATACTTCAGAAAGCGAAAGATATCATTGCCAATCAGTAGACAACATTGCCGAGCAGCTGCATACGGCATCTAGACGATAAATGTTGCCTTTTTATTCTTCCAGACATCATCTTTGAACGCTGCATCTTACTGACAACAATCCATGAGCGATACTGTTCAGGAAGATAAAGAACAAATTACTTCAGTAGTACAAGCCATTTTCAAGACTAATTTGTAATAAAAAGGTAGGGACACAGTTTATATCCTTAAAATGAGGGAAGGAAGACTAATTTCCCTATAGTGCCCTTTCTTGCTTGTCTGTCGTGGTATTATGAACTGGCGGGTTCAGTTACAAATTGTCGATAGAGTTCCCTACATGCGTTCCGAGGTGTTCTTGGTCAACGGACGTTTCCTTTGGAGAACCATTGTGGCAAAAATTGCACTAAATCTCCATGTACTATTATTAAAATTAGAGGGAATTTAGCTAGTTACATAATTTTAAATTTATTGATAAAATTAATCTAGCAAACTCTCTGGAAAAAAAAAAATTTAAAAGAATAAAATATAAAGATCAATCATTAAAAAGTAGAAAAATAAGGAAACAATTAGGGTTCGTGCACTGTAGCATCAAAAATTTAAATGTGATGTTGTTGTCCAATCTTCAGTGTCCTTGCATCTCGTAAGTAATGGATGGAGAGGAAGGAGCAGCTTCTGTTATGATGGAGTACCCGTAGATAGAAGTCTGACTTAGCTGTATTCTTTGAAGAAGGAGGGGCAGTACCTTTGGGAGAACTTTTGGGGAACTACCACGTGATGGCCTATCAGTATGGAGAAAACCGGAAAACTCCCACTAGACAGTCCAACTCAACGAGGCAAGATGCTGACCATCACAAACGCCATCGATTCTCCTTAGTTTTTGAAACATTGTCTACAATAAATCACGCCAGCAGATTGAACCTCAGCCCTAGTGCTCGCTCAGTACGCACATTGCCACGCGGGCTAAGAGAGAAGGGACGCAACGAGCTAAGTGAGTGATACAAGTAATATGCAAAGAAAATTTAATATAGAAAAGAAAAATAAATTAAAACGATTCTACCTGCTACTGAAAAAGAGAGAATGGCTAAATAGTATTACAGGTAAAATGGCGCGTATTTATAGTAACGTGGGTGGGGGAAAAGAAATAAAGGCACAACACTTTATTAAAAGATATTGATAAAAAAAATTTAAACCATCTGACATTTTTTTTGAGAGATTGACCCTTAACTATAGTTTCAAATATTCTGTTTAAATAACTTTCAACGTTGCAGAATTAGATCAATTCTGTGTGTAGGACCATTCATATTAGAAATTACTAATGTAATAAATAAATTAAAGGGAGTATATTTTTAATTTTATTTTTGTTAGCTGATAAACATAAGAGCTTCAACAAATAAGCAGTGATGCGAAAGTTAAAAAAAAGCAATTTGTTTCATGGTTTTGTACTTAAGGTGAAAAAAATGCAAGAAGCTTTCGAAGATGTTTTAAAGCTGATAAGGCTACTTCAAAAGTAGCCTTTATCAATTTAGAAATATATTTTCAGCTGACATATTTTTATCTGTCTTAATATATAATTCACATACTGCATTTCATCATTTTCTCTGCAAATTTATAAAAAAGAAAAATTTTCCGATAAGAATTTTTCACTTCTTTATAAATTTCATTGGCCAAACAATTTAAAATACATTTATTTAGTAAAAACTTTCAAAATAGACTAAAAATTTATACAAGCTGTAGATTCATATAAAAAACAAAAGAAAATTTTCGACAAAAGAAAAGAAATACCCAATATCTTTCACAAGCTTTTACAGAATGTCTCCAGAGGCACCATCACCAGATGTGAATTTTTTTAATGAAGAATGATGATGAGATGAAGCGGTATATATGACGTGAAGCCACAAGGACACTATGATCCCCTAGTCACTATATATATGAACAACTAGTTTTCCTTATTTTTAACATGTCACTCCTCCCACAACGCTCTTCTGATCGTGTATTAGACCGGGACCTAGCAATACGTA
>BPLR01001839.1:0-74675 GCA_021605095.1 Caerostris extrusa
GGGAAATACCCGCATTAATGTCTATGGTGTAAAACTGATGATTTCACGAGTATTGTGTGCCCAACGAATAGACGTCTAATAAAATATTATGTTAAGAAGTTTCATGCATCTTTACATAAAGACATTTATTAAATACTATATAACACATAAAATCTTATATATGCATGATTATAATTAAAGTCTCACTTTCAAAATGTATAGTTTAAAAAAACTAAAAAACACGCTTTTAGAGTTAATCAAACTAAAAAGTAAAAAATAATTTAAATAAGAATATAATGACTGACGGAAAAAATGAATGTCACTGTTCTAAAAGCGTGGGGTGCTCGATATTAATCGTTATAATTTTTCACTAGTTTCATTCCGAAATGCAGATTTAGTTTAAAAATGTCATACAAAGCACCCCACGCTTTTAGAACAGTGACATTCATTTTCTCGTCAGTCATTTTATTCTTATGTTAAATTATTTTTTTTACTTTTTAGTTTGATTAACTCTAAAAAGCGTGTTTTTAGTTTTTTTAAACTATTCATTTATTTTTTACTTTTAGTTTGATTAACTCAAAAGCATGTTTTTAATGTTTTTAAAACTATAATATTTAAATGAGGTCCCGGTATGGAGAGAGTGGAACTATAGTTCTTACAATAATGTAATTAGTGAGTATAACAAAGGCTATCGCTTAAAGTAGGACAAAAATCGAACCCAAAGAGTCAGTTACAAACAAACAAAAACAAACATACAGGTGAAACTAATATAAAAGCGTATTAAAAGAATCAACTGTTTTCTTTCTGAAAGATGCCTGTAAATGTTTCTTTGCAGCTTAAAGAGTGTATATGAGGAGAAACATATCTCCAGGGGAAAAAGTCTGTTACACACATACAAACATACAGGTGAAACTAATAAAAGCTTATTAAAAATGTTGTAATAAAAGAACCACTCACCACAATGAGTTCAAAATTTGATTTTTCAAACTGAAGATAATTGTAGGAGAAAGAAACGATATGGCATCAAAAATTTTTCCACCGATTTTTCCACATCTAATTTGGGATGTATCTTTCCACTAACAGTGACACAACTGTTGAATGACTTGGAAGTCATTTTCCGTCAAAAAACCGAAACAATCAAGCACATCGGACACTACAGTGCAACTCATGTCAAATACGTTGTAATTTCTATTCAAAATATCACTAACAGCCGAATTCACTTTCATTATTCTTATTACAGCGCCATCTATTCATACACTTTTTGGAACCTTTTTTTTGATTTCGTACCGTTCCCCCCTTCTTCAAGTATCTTCTATCAAGTTCTCCCCTTCTTCAAGTATCAGTTCAATTTGAACTCATTGTGACAGAGATGTTTCATTTTTACAGTGGTGGTTTTTACAAGTGGTTCTTTTTTTTACAACATTTTTGAAAGTGAGACTTTAATTATAATCATGCATATATAAGATTTTATGTGTTTTATTTCTAATAAATGTCTTTATGAAAATGGGACTTAACATAATATTTTATTAGACGTCTATTTGTTGTTACGAAAATGGGACTTTAATTATAAACACCCTGTATATTAGATATTATGAAAATACATCTTAAAATAAAAAAATACAGATGATAACGCTATAAATCTGGTCAATTTAAATTATTCTTCTATGTTTATCAATAAAATTGGTTTCTCAACATTTAATTATATTTAAAAAGTATTTTATATACTTAATTTACTTTTATTGAAACCTAATCCTCTTTATAATTGAAAAAGAATGTCCTATTAATTCTTTTTGTGAATAAAAATGCGAAAAATAAATATCGCAGTATAGTATTAAAACAACGAAATGAAAAATAGCGGAAAAACGACAACGAGAAAAAATTCACGACATAAAATGAAAATAGCTTTATGAAGCAAGCACAAATTCAACTTCATTAAAAGATTAGACAGATTAAAAGTAGCCAATAAATATTTAAAAAACTTTCAGGCTAATTTAATTTTCAATTTTGTTAACTCGATTTAGAATACTTGGAAAAAAAGTTTTTTGCTTCAATTTGATATTGAAATAAAAGCAAGTTAATGATTAGAAAATTCTAGAAGAAATAATATTATTTCAACTCTCTCCCTAAGCAATGTGGTTTTATTTGAATTTTAATTATATATTGTTTTTTACTTGAGAACTCAAATAATTCTAAAAAAATAAACTTTAAATGCACTCGATGTTTTATTACTTGAACCACCATCTTCATAAACATGTTGATTGAATTTAAAATCTTAGAAATATGAATATGTTGGAATTTAAGATGAAGTGCACTTAATTAAAAGCCTTAAGAATCAAATTAAAATTTCATCTAACTGATGTAAATTTCATGGATATGTCTTCAAAGATTGTCAAAAGAACTTGATTTCCAAACATTGTGCTCTTCAATATTAAAATATGATGCAAATTAAATTTTATGTTATTCAATAATGTTAAATTGAAATTTTAATTGAATACTTAATTTTCTTATTCCATCTGTTGTGATTAAAATATAAAAAGAAAATACACAGATTGAAAATTAGAATTTTAAACCATGTAATAATAATTTTGAACAATGTATCCATCAATGAGTTTTCAAATTAAAACAAACATTCCACGAAATTGAATGATGATTATCTGTTTTCGTGATTTAAAACCTTTGCATTTGTATAACATAGGTGTATGGAAACTGGAGTTTGAACTAATATTAATCTAAGATTACTAAGAGTATTTTCTATTAAAGATTTTTACTATATCATTTCAACTAAAATCCTTACGATTCCTAAAAAATTAGTTTTAGAAATCGTAAATGTGTAATGATAGTCAATATTTATTAAGGAAAATGTGATTCATTAAAATTTCGATTTGGAAAGATTGTGAAACGCTTTGAAAGATCGCTTTATTTAAGATCTTTTATAAAATATGACTTGTTTCCCATTCTTTTAGTGTGATCTTTAAAAATTTTTAAAGATCCTCTTTTTTTAATAAATTGCTTTTTTTAAAATTTAATAGCATACCATCTCCTCACGTATTACACACAAGTATAATATGAGATTTACAAACGTAAAAAAGAATAAATAAAAATAATAATAATAAAACAGCATATCAGAAGCTTTTTTCCCACAAGAGATGAGTTTTGGCATTTCATTCCCAGTAGAGAAGGAATGTATGTTATTCGAAAATATATTATAAATCCAACACTTAAATTTGACAGCAGACGAGCTTTATTTGTGGGTAGTTATATTTCATCTAATTAACGTTTTGTACTAATGAGAACAACCTGTCACTCAAATCTGATAGCAGATGTCATATAATTCAATGTCATAATGAAGACTCAGGAAATTAGCGGATGTCTGGGTGCACCTTCACAGGTCAAAACAACTAAACATTGAATATGAACTCTAAAAGGAGTTGTTCCATCGCGATTGATGATAGACCACGAACTGAGAAATGTCTACTACTGAAAAATACTACTATGAAAATGCATTTTTTTACTGTAACCGTGCCTCCTCCCTACGCACTGCAAGAGCACCCCCTGTGGTGTTCAGGAGAAATGATCAGTAGGCCTCGAGACCTCACCCGAGAGGAAGTACAGCACAACCGGTGCTGCCGCTGAGAAACGTTTACTACAACGCTATCACGCGCTTCTGATGTGAAACATTTAATTTACAGTCTCTAATCTCGAGAGGAAATATATTTAACGTAATCTGCGTATAAGCCGACCTACAGACATTCACATGGAAGTGGAAATATATTTTCGCGCATCCAGTATGTAACCGAGTATCTTTATTTTTGGCTTAGAAACGGAATCATTCCACGAATACATAACTATATGTCTTTAAATGTGTTAAATATTGATTGTCTCTAATTTTTTATGTGTGGTGTTTTGTGTATGTGGGAAATAAACAGGGAGTTCTCAAACTTTGTCTCAAGCATCACCCAGCCATTTCAACTCATACCCAGTTACAATCCAGCTGCACAACCCGCAACACTACAGTCTGATACCCAACGTAAGGGCCAGCTTGAACTGACAACACTTCATAACTAAATTGTCAGAAATTTAAATGTTATATCTTGATTCGTAAAATCACAACTGGCAAAGTTCTATCTGTACTCTAACTTACAAGCCATGATTAGGCTTAACAAAAAATAGGCTAATTTAAAAGTATTACCACATCAGAACTAGTCTGAAACATTGGCAAACAAAAGATTTAGCAGCCAGCTTAAGTAAATTTAATTAAAAAGACCGATCATAGCCAAGGCTTTTGCAAAATTTCAGCTTAAAAATATTTTGACGGCTAATTGAAGATGAAAAAGATCAAACACTGTCTGTATTTACCTACTTTGATGAGTAAACAAATATTTTGTTTGGGATAAAAAGCTTGTGTAATATTTCACTAGATAAATCATAAGCAAAAGAAAAGAGTAAATAATGATGTTAGTATAGTACATAAAAAACTTGTCTGGTAAAGAATATTTTTTTATTTTTTGATTCCACTGATCTTTCAGGTTAAAATTACTCCATGAAACAAGAAGTGATTTATCATGAGACGATAAAAATTATGACAGAAAACGTAGATAAAAGATGACATACGCTTGTGCACAGGCTAAAAAGAGAAAACATCACTAAAAAAAAATAAGCTAAATAAATAAAGGTACAGGTATTCTGAAAGAATAACATGTATTTTTTCTCATACAGTAATAAGAGATCTTATTTATACCTAAGCCTATGTTTTTTAAAAACCAATGTTTACCAATTGCTGTAAACATTGGTTTTTAAAAACATAGGCTTAAACAATTTTAAAAATCATGAATGATCATTTTCAAGACAATTATACTGTTATATATACCATATAAATTTATCAAAAGCAAACTATTTTGACGTGACGTGAGATCAAAAGAATACAACAAATATGTTTTGTCATTTTGGTTTTATTTTTAAACTAGTCATTTTTACATATAATCGATTGGGAATAATAAAGACACGTATTTAAAAAAAAAACAAGAAAATGTCTTAGGGATATAACTATAACTAATTTAAAGGTAAATCAAGTTTCAGTATATGCTTCAAGTGTGAAATATTCGTTGTTATGTATTTAACTTTGTAACTGTTTTGTAATTATTGGAATCAAATTATAAAGCAAAATAAAAATATTAAGGAAACTGACATAATATCTGGAATATATGACAAATCAAAGATACAGTCGAAGAACCTTGTGAATTTACACAACTTTTGATGCGTATTAAAATATTCAATGGATGATTTCTTTTTGGAAAATAAAATATTTAGAAATTTTTTATAAAACATATAAAAATTTGCTTTTACTTTTCTACTTGATCTGTAAAATACGAAAAATAATGTCGTAGCAATTAACGAAACATTTGGGAAGCTAGAGTGTAACCATAACTTCAATATTGCTGAGATAAATAATGTAAACATTATTATTTATACACTGTGTTGCTCTAATTTATGCACTCTTTTAACATTGGCTTTCTTTATTAAAAATATTACAACATTTAAATTCCTTTGGGTTTTAATTCATTTCTGCAACATAAAAGAATTTCAATTGAAAAAAATTCCCATGAATTTAGATTTGAGTATATGTAAAAGGACGTATGTACTTTAAAAATAATAAAACGAGTCATTATAAATAATAAAAAATCGTTTTAACATAAATCAATTTTCAGAAATAAATTTTAATCAAAACTCAAACTAAGTTATGTTGATAATATGTAATAATATTATAAAAATATAATTATTCAACTTATAAATTAATATTGAAAAAGTATTTTTAGAATACACCATATGAGAACTTCTTAACTTGCAAAAAAGACAATTTTCATTATATGAGTTTTGTTTCAATTAAAAAAGTGTTACAAATATTACAAGAAAAAAATATGATATTCAAACATCAAACACATATCAAATTCAGAATTGTATTATTTATCATTTTCACAGAACTTTATCATTAATTCGTATTCCTTACCTTTTTTTTGATACTATTTACAATATTGGAAAATTGAAAACAATTTTGCTTATATTTAATTTATAATTTACATTTTAAATCAACATTGTATAAATTTAATTTTTTTCATCTTATTCACATTTCAAACATTTATTTTAATTAAGTTTAATTTTTATTTTTATTTTTGATAATATAGGAAGATTAGATTAAATTTCAGTAAAATCTTATAAAAATTGCTGAAATATTTTAATAATTATTAAAACATCTCAAGATCATAATAATCAAACTACAAAACACTAAAAACATTTTTGACGTCGTATCATTTTTCTACTTTTAGCTTAGTTGTACCAATACGAAACGAGATAAGAAGTTATTTGATTCGATTGATATGTTAGATTAAACATTTAAGCTCAATACTTATACTACTTTGAAACTAATGTTTTAAAGACATTGATATGGATTGAAAAGATATTTTCTTAATAAAAATCATAAGTCGGTAAGAAAATATAAAGCATTTGAGATAATTGACGAATGAAAGAATATCAATAAATCACTAGCTTAAATCAAGTAAAAACAGCACTCAAGGTAAAAATAAATGTTTTCCAATAACAAATTTTTTTTGTTCACCGTACTGAGTATTACAGAAAAATAACTTTGTAACAAGTATTATTAAGTATTTCTTTTATCTTCTATGAAATATATCCACGAATTATGATTTTATGATATGGAGTATACAAATTCGATTAAACATAAGCATGCAGTTGTTATTTTTAGGAATTATTCCTTTAAACTAATATTAATCCAAATGACATTATATTATAAATAATATAAGTTATTTTTTGCATTTTATTTTGTATGATATTTTCTATTTAATTATTATTTTTTTCAAAACATTTCAAATCTATAATTAGCAATAAAATTGTATATCTGGAAACTTGCCTTCTCACGTTATTAACACTGAATTGAATATAATAATACTTGATTCAATATTATAAAAATATACATACTGTTTCCATATTATAGAACCAATTGTTATATAATTTTTTTTAAAAAATGGGCAAAATCGCAAAAATGGCAAATGGCAATGTAAATTCGACCATAAGAATTAAACAAAAATTCAAGTTTAATGATTAAAACAAATTTACAGTTAATGAATCATTCAAAAGCATTTTATTTAATTTTACGTTAAAGGTTGTATACACAATTTTAGAAAAAATAGGATTTAGCAATTAAAGGTAGAATATAAAATCATAGAAAAGTAAGATTAAGCAATTAAAGGTTGTATATAAAATAATAAAAAAAAAAAATAGAATTAAGTAATTAAAAAAGGTTGTATATAAAATCATAGAAAAATAGGATTAAGCAATTAAGGGTTGTATATAACATCCTAGAAAAATAGGGTTACATAATTAAAGGTTGTAAATAAAATCTCAGATAAATAGGATTACGCAGTTAAAGGTTATATATAAAATATTAGAAAAATGGGATTAAGCAATCAACGGTTGTTTATAAAATGTTAGAAAAATAGGATTAAGTAATTAAAGGCTATATATAAAACCGTAGTAAAATATGATTAAAAGGTTTTCTATGATTTAAAGGTTGTATATAAAATCTCAGAAAAATAAAATTCAGCAACTAAAGGTTGCTTATGAAATCTTGGGAAAATAAGATTAAGCAATTTAAAGTTGTATACAAAATATTAGAAAAATAGGATTAAGAAATTAATAACATGATGGAATTTACACAAAATGTTAAGAACCAAATTTGAAACAAAAAAAACCATACTTGAAGGATCAGATATTTTAAACTTATCACATTCTTTTTTTAGTTTACTATCCAAAAATTTTAATAAAAACAATTTTAAATAATAAAAATCTCAATTATATCATTTAATTGATAAACATATATTATATTTTATGATTAAAACAAATGTTTTATTTTATGATTGATCCATAAGCTTATTAAATTAATTTTTATTCTATTTGCTATTGAAAAAATGTTATTCCGGGAATCGATCAGCTATTTCAATAAATCAAAATATATTTTTAAAATACAGGTCATGTTTAAAATAAAATCTATATTTGAAGATCCAATCAGAACAAAAATAAATTTAAGATCTTTATTTAGTTTGCCCATTGAGAGAGTTTAAAATAGCATCCCTATAAAAAGAAAACCCAGCGAGTTAAATTATCACGTTTATAGATTATGATGAAATAAATTTCTATTTGTTGGGAAAATCATAGAAACTGCATTACTCTTCATTAAGGAACTTGATAAAATTCTATTTTGATAGAATTGCTAGGTCACTGTATTTTTAGTACTGCAAAGTACAAAAAAAAAAATCAGATGAGATGGACTATTAAGTATGCAACGTGATTTATGAAGATATCCTGTATTTTATGTATTGTGTCATATAATGGTTTAAAATTTATTCTTAATGATCCCGATTAAGAAACTAAAATAATTGTTGGTCAGTTTAATATTAATAAATTTAAAGTAATATATTCAGGAAACAAATAGTTTTAATGAGAACAGGAAGTTAATATTAAAAATTAAACACGATTTTTAAATCAAATTTATATTTTATTAATAAGCAGATCGATTAATTTCCTCTCCTAATTATTTTCTACCATAAAATATTTTTTTAGATTACCAAATTAATTTGAATTTACATATCAAACACTTTTTCGATTTAAGCCAAGCATCTGAAGCTATAATATACAATGTTACGTTACGCAAATAGAATTTTACTGTACTGAAAATAACACTATCCCCATTCTGTGTTGTTGTATTTCTTCCAAATATCAAATTGTGTTAGAATTAAAAAAGATATGGAAAATATTTTATTCATTTACAGATGGTCCTATATGATGGACCATTTGTAAATGAATAAATTCTGTAAATGAATATATTCGGATAAAAGATGGTCCAAGGGCCAGGATTTACTCAAAGGGTCAAAATGAGAAAGAATTATTATTTGCATGTATTCACTTAATTAACTGTGTCTTATATTTGCCTAAAATTAAATGCATGTTCTTGTGAAAAATATATTAATATCTAAAACACTAATATGCCACAATATATTGTGATTGTTAGAGTTCAATTGAACCACAGATAAATCATTGCGTTATCTTTATAAATGTTTGATAAACTCTTAACATGTTCCTTCGAATTAAACAGATTTAAAAAAAAAATGAATTAAAATGTAGCTAACTCATCAGTAGAAATTAATGTATTATTTTATATTGCTATTCAACCCATATTTTTTCCTTTAACTTTAAGTTGAACTTTGTAAAACTGAATATTACTTAATGGACTATAAATAAACAGCTTACATCTTAATAAGAAGGCTTATAAAACTGTCTTAGACTGAAACCAAATCCTGACCATTCGAATCCTAACCAAATGACCTGCTCGTCTCTTGAATAAGAAATTTCTTCATGAATTAAAATAAATAATGAACCACCACACCAGCAAAAGTTTAAATATGCAGCTCTCTACAGCCCACTACACAGTCAAATTTAATTCTTTTAATAACAACTAACAACCACCTGGACTTAAGTAAAATTAAGGCATATATTAACATTCCTAATACTAATACATACACTACATTGTGCGGCTTATACAGTTCCACTAAACCGAACATAAATCCTTAAACCGTTTAACTCAGTGCCGTTGCCCCCTTTTCAAACAGGAAATTCGTACGTACAAGGCGATCCGTTTTCCTCACTTACCAACCCACGCAAGAAACTCGGCCCTTGCTTCATTAGTGCTTTGAACATGATCTAGCAGCGTCCCTTGAAATTAAATGGAGCTAAGTCAACTACGTGAACAGTATTAATTAACATTTTCGAGTAAGTCCAGGGATTTTCAGTTTCCGTGATGGCTGCCATTTTCTGACACTAAGTCTTGATGTTAAACTCGTATTACATTTTGTGATCTGTGACTGACGCGTTATTTTCAGATGAGTTATTTTCCATTAATTGAGGTCGTGTTTTAAGAACATTAAGTTAATGTTTAGAGATAAATTGGAGGTTGCTTAAGAAGAATTAAGCAATCATGTTAATAGATAAAGTTGATGGTTTGAAATATGGCTTGTTTAGTGATGGCATGTACCTCCATTATGCAGTTAGATTTATTGAATTTGAATACATTATATAACATTTTCTTTTCAGAAAAAAATACATAAAAATTTGTGTTTAATAATTTTTTAGAGATATAAGTTCAAGTTCATATAATTCAATTTATTTTCGTCTATCATCAAAGTTATAATAATCTGATCTGTTTAAACGATATATTTGAAAAACTAAAGGAAAAAAAGCATAAGACAAAATATCCAAGAGAATTTATTTTCTTATTCACTTAAACTTAACATGATTGTATATGCGTATGAACATAAGATCATAAAAAAGCTTTTGACACTGTTACCAAGACAATAACTGTAAATATTATAAACGTCATGATATGACATTATAACATGCATGCGATATGACATTAAACAACTTGTATTGTTTACAAGAATCCGATTGATCCAAAATCCGACATATTGATTCCGATGAACAAACACTATTGCTAAATTTAAAATTCTAATTATGTTTGGAAACGATTAAAAATTCTATGAATAGCAATTTATAGTTATTCAGGCAATTTATAGTTATTTGTAACATTTTATAGTAATTTGTAGCATTTTTATAGTTATTTATAGCATTTTATAATTTATTTTGTTACTATTTTATTTAAAAAAAAATTAATAAAATATTCTTGGATCAATAACAAAGAATATTTTGTTTTTAAAGTAATTACCTGATAAATAACATGATGTTCGTATGCGATTTTTTATAAATTTTTGAAATTTTTTATGGCATTTGTTAACAATGCTATTTGTTTTATTTTTTAAATGAAAAAATATATATTTATATCTCAAATTTTTCCGATATTCTAAAAGAAATTAAAAAATAATTTAGATATTTTTCTTTAATTGTCTATAGCCATTATTAATTGATTTTGAGGTTTTCCTGATGAACATATATATTTTGATGAATTTCACACTCATGTCCATAAATTAAGGATAATTCAGATTCACACAGAAATTGAATAAAATAAAAATTTCACCTGTAGAATTATCACACACATCTTGAAGAAGAATATGCAAATTACAGGAAACCACCAGATGGCGCGGATAGTTTCACAATGACGAGAGTGTAAGAGAGGGGTATATAAGGAATGGTGGCAAAAGAAGTAAAATTGTTCACAAGCGCTTTAAAAAAGTCTTTCAGTGCAATAACCGCATAGTTATGGCACAAAGGAAGAATTTGGATGATTTTTACGTGGTGGAATTATCGGACGACTGGAATGTGGACGTATCCAGCTGGAAGTATCCGAGGAACCTGGAATCGCCCAAGTGTCATCTCCAGGCTTTGGTAACGATTCCAAGATGTTGGTAATGTGAGTAATGTTACAGCACAGGTCGCCCCCGAGTTACAACGCCGAATGAGGGCCGGTATTTAGCAGTTACTGCCAAAAGAAACAGACGGAGCACAGCATCAGACCTGTCTCGTAAGCAGCTCTCTTCAGATACCGGTACGACAGTTTCAAGGCAGACCGTGTACAGACGCTTAGGTACATTGGTCTATATGCTCGTAGCCCTGTCAGATGTGTGCCACTTACCGCAACTCACTGTCGCCTGCGATTAACCTGGAGTAGAGAGCATGCATTGTGGTTTGGTCTGGTGTGATGTTTTCCGACGAGTCCAGGTTTAGTTTGCAGTCTGATTCTCGCCGGACTTTCATATGGAGAGCGCCAGGTACCCGATACCACCAAGAGAACACCATTGAACGACATCGTTACGGCGGTGCAGGATGGCTCGTTTGGGTAGGATTTATTCTTGGTTCCGGAACTGACCTGCATGTTAGAGTGTAACGGTGACAGGCCACATCTATCGGGATGTCATTCTGGAACGACATGTACGTTTGTTTCGGGGCGCCATGGGTGCTGAATTTCTGTTTATGGATGAAAACGCCCGTGGATTCACCGTGCAAACATTGTAGACGAATGCCTTCAATTGGAGGATATCACCCGTATGGATTGGCCAGCATACTCACCGGACTTGAATCCAATATAGCATGTGTGGGATACTAGGCCGAAGAATTGCTGCTCGTCAACCCCTCCCACCTGTCAACCGGAACTTCGGAGGGCATTGCTTGATGAGTGGTGTAATATTCCCCAAGATCAGATTGATAATTTGATACACTGCATGCCTAGGCGTTGTAAGGCCTGTATTGCATCGTCCGGGAAACATACTCCATATTAACCATCATACTAACCCTGTTATACTGTTTTTTGTAAATAGGTTCTTTTTTGAAATTTGCTCCAGGGAGTAAAAATCGCAATTTTTATTAATTATGTCAAACATATAGCATCTTTTTTTGCTCTTTACCTTTTGTTTAATAAATAGACTTTACAAATAAGTCAAATTTGTTTTGCTTCTGTCTCTTTCTTCGCCTGAACTTCATTATCCTTAATTTATGGACATGAGTGTATATAGTTCCCTGGCGAATATATAACCTGAATGCTTGTGATAACAGGATCCTAAAGAAGTGTTTGACTCTGTTAGCAACACAAAAAACCCAAAATATTACAAGCGACGTGATATGATATTATATTATGTTTGCGATATCGTATTAAGCAGCATGTACTTTGTACAGATATCCGATAGATCTGAAATTGACATATTGATTCCGATGAGCAAAAACTGTTGATAAATATAAAATTCTAACTATGTTTGAAAATAATTAAGAATTCTATAGATAGCAATTTACAGTTTGTTGATATAGATCCGCGAATATTGTGTTATTAATTTTGTTTTTAAAGTAATTTCCAAATAAAGATCAGGGTGTTCGAATGATTTTTTTATAATTTTTTAAATTTTTAGTAGGGATTTTTAACAATGCCACAATTGTCAATTATTTGATACTACTTTTAATTTTTTTAAATGTAAAATCATATAATTATATCTCAAATTTTTCCATTTTCTAAAAAAAAAAAATATAATAATAATTTTTGTACTTTACCTTTATAGCCATTATTATATTTTACTTTTAACATTTTTTGAAGAACATATTTATTTTAATGAACATGTACAACTCCCTAATAAATATATAATCTAATTTTCCATCGTTTTATGATACTACTTTTATTCTCGTAAAATATAAAAAAATACATATTTTTTTCATATTTTGTAAAAATAATATATTTTTATTTTACCTTTTACTGTCTATTACAGTCATTATTACATCTGTTAGATTATACCCTGATGAATATATCAGGTAAAATCTCGATAATTTACTGTCTTGTGAATAATGGACAAAGGAGCCCTAAACATCACCTTCAAGGTTTAATGATGCATTGAGATTTAGAAAGTCCGTTAAGCCTTAAATGCACTGACCTTGTCATTTTCAGACAAGCTTTCACAAAAGGGGATTTGCTGTTAGGTGATGCTTCAAGACGACAAATTAAGCTATAATTTTTATTTTTATACTTAAATATAGTCCTTGATCTAGTTTTTCATACTTTAAAAAAAGTCCAGTTAAGTCCAATGAATTCTTTTTTAAATTTAATTGCAACCTCTTTAAACCTATGGAACCTATTAATTTAATAGGTACCTACAAAATATATTTAAAATGATTTATTTTTTAATTTTTTATTACATTTTTTTTATTGTAGACAATCTCTTGTATGATATTTTTCATTGCCATCATAAAAAATAACTTTTATTTATAAGAAAGCCTCGTGCCAAACCTCTTTCAGTCTACTATCTTTAAAAACAGTCTGCTCAACTACAAAAATACAATAATATTAAAAGATTATTACATTTTTTATTTTATTCAATAAAATTTAGATTTTAACTAGATAAATATAAATAAATAATATTAAAATAAATTTAGATAAATTTAATTTAGATTTTATATTTCTAAGAAATATCTTTTCCATACAATATTTTAATAAATTTTTTGTTATGAAAAACAGATTGAATATTTTACTCGTGAATATATGGAATTTAAAAAAGAAATTGACCTTCCTTATACAGTAATGCAAGATTATTATTTCCATTCAAAAATGGTACGTAGATAGTTTTTTATAAATAATCCCCAAAACATTTTAACTAAGTGAAAAATTTTTAAGCTGCTTGAAAGGAGGTTACATGCAATATAATATTTATTCTAAATGACAGCTGAGCATTATGTGTAAATTTAAAAATAATTTATTTCCTTAAAAAAGATGCATGAAAATGCTTTTCCTATGTAAGGAATTTAGTTTGTTTTTGGTTTATTATTTATAGGATTCATGGAGAAGGGCTTTTAACTTTTAAAACAAAGGAACAAACCTAATTTACACCAACAATTGCCAACCGCATACTGCAATGTTATTGCATTACACCCAGAATAATAGTGAAGAACGTTTTCTTCCAATGGTACTTCGACATACTAATAACATTCCAAGCAAAAGAAAGACATTCTTGTAAGCTTGATTTGGAAAATTACTCGAGTCTTCTAATCGAATTCAAGTGAAGGCTATTAAAGGACTTTCCTTTTTCTTGCATCAGCTTTTAACTTAGGCCTGTTTACCTATGAAGCACTTAGCTGGGAGGTTTAATTTCGTTGTCAAGCTTTTTTCTCCTGCCATTGGTCTCGAAACTTGCACACTTTGGAAGATTCAATTAAATAACTCTTGTTTTGGAGACGTTTCAAGATCTTCCTGATTAGGTTGAGGGGGCCATCTAAATTCATGGTTAACTAATTGTTCCACAGGGACACTATCTGTATTTGTACATTAAACTGTATAAAAAATCATTACAGCATTGTAGTCTAAATTCATAGTTTCCTTTGGAACATTTAGTTAACCATCTGTATTTGTATATTAAATTGTAAAAAATCATTACAGTCTCGTAAATTATATAAAAATCATTACAGTATTGTAGTCTAAATTCATGGTTAACTAAAATTTCCACAGGGAAACTATCTGTATTTGTATAAAAATCCTTACAGTATAGTAAATTGTATAAAAAATCATTACAGTGTTGTAGTCTAAATTCATAGAACCTTGGAACATTTAGTTAACCATCTGTATTTTTATATTAAATTATACAAAAATCATTACAGTCTCGTAAATTATATAAAAAATCATTACAGTATTGTAGTCTAAATTCATGGTTAACTAAAATTTCCACAGGAAACTATCTGTATTTGTATAAAAATTCTTACAGTATAGTAAATTGTATAAAAAATCATTAAACAGTATCATTACAGTATTGTAGTCTAAAATGTTCCACAGGGAAACTATTTGTATTTGTACATTAAACTTCGTAAAAATCATTACCGTAATGGATAGTAAATTTATAAACAAAAGTTGAGGTTGGGCATCCTATTATTTTATATCACAATGAACAGAATGTCTAAGACAATAATCACTCTTGCAAAAATCACAATTACTATAATAATTGATAGATAAATTAAATTATAAACGACTATTCAGAAAAAGACAAAACAACAGCAGTAATATCATTCTATGGTTGTGCTTTATTAAATATCATTTTTTTAAATTGCTGTTATATTTAAAGGTTTAGTTTTGTTATTTTGTTAAAAAATTATTAATAAATTAAATAAATTATTATATTTCTTAATAATTATTTTTTTCAAAACTAAAAACCTGATTTCATGCAAATTACTTCCATTTCATCAAAATTGACACATTTTGTCTCAATCATAGCCTGCTTTATTATTAGTAAATATACATGAAAACATTATTGGAAGATACCACATGTTCTAAGAACGTGGCATTAGCTAATCCAACAAAATTACAGCTAAAATAATGAAAAGCAGAACTTCAGAACGATTATTAAGAAAAACAAAATCGCAGAAGTACGTAATATGTGTGATTTATATTGATTATTTGGGCTAATTAACTTTTAGGTTTTATTGTTTTTGCTCGTTTTTATTTATTAAGTAATATTTCTCAAATTAGCAATATTTTCCTGATAATTTACTTCGATTTTATCAAAATCACTGTGATAATTTATGACAGTTATAGCCCGGCATAGTGATAGAATCTAATTTTTTATTTAGCTTTTATTGAAAATAATTAAAATTTATTGATCTATCTTTCTCTCCTGTCTGTGTGTATATATTATAATCTATAATATATATATATATATATATATATATATATATATGTATATACAATGTGAAATTTTAAAAATTTGATTAGCAAAAAAATATTACTATTAAAAGAATTATTTATCAGTTCTGTTTTATATTTCATGAAAATGTTTCTTAAACCTGATCATTACGCAGAAAAAAATTGACATTTTTAACATTTAATAATAGATTCCCTTTGAAAAGGAAATAATTTACTTTTATAAAATCAAAAACTTTCAGATTCATTCGTTTTTTAAAAGAAATATAATTTTTTTTTAAATTTAGAAATAATATGCAAATAATAATTAAATTAAAATCTTTTTTCAATTTATAATTCTAATACAATAAAATTTTTCGATTACTTCAATTCAATGAATGTACTAAATTATTACTTTCAAGTTTTGCTTCTGATATAGCATTATGACTTAGGAAAAAGGCCGTTTTTAATATTTATTAAATCCGGCAGCAAAATTAATAAGTTTAAAAATTTTATTTATATAAGATAAAGTAATGTACTGATAAGTAATTTGTACTTACATTCGTTTTTGACAAGTTAATAAAATATATTTCTGAGCTTCTTTGATATTTACCTTTTTTGAGTAGAATAGAAAGTAAATATTTTTTTTTTCACTTTTATAAATATATTAAAGAAGGGATTAGATTTAGATTTTAATCTAATCATTTTTAATAAAATTTTTAATTTAAAAATATAGTTTAAAGATAAAAGAGTACTAAAAATGCCTTCTTTTGACGCAAAAATAAAATATAAATTTTATATTTATTCATTATTTTTATTTTATTTTATTATTTTTTTTACATTAGATTTTATATTTTGATTTAATCATTTTTAATAAAGTACTTTTAATCTATTTTAATAATAAAAGATTCAAATGTTTAAATGTGTTCTTTTGGACGTGAAATAAAAAATGTAAATTAAATCTATATTTATGAATATAAATTTAATTATAAATTTTATCTATATTTATGAAAATGTAATCATACGTGAAATACACCTTAAAGCTTAATATAAATTATTTTAACCGTCTATGTTTGGATTTAAAAACAGATAATCAGCTACAGTTGATATAAAATCGATTATTGACTTTTAATCTGTTTTTTACTGTTTATTTAAAATTATACGCTTATAAGAAATGTATTTATTATATGAAATGTTATAAACTAATACAATTTTTAAAGAAAATTAAATTGATATTTAAGAAAATGTGAATAACATTGAATATTGTACAAATAGGTATAAGATACTTTATAAGTGATAAAACCCCTACATTGAATTTTACGGTTTACTTAGAATTATACGCTTATATGACTAAGAAATGTATTTACTACGTGTAATGCAAACCAATACAATTTCGAAGAAAATTAAATTGAATTTTAAAGAAATGTGAATAATCTTTAATATAGTACAAATAAGTATAAGATACTTTTTTATGAAAAAAAACCTTTTACTGAATTTTACGGTTTATTTAGAATTATACGGTAACAATGACTAAGAAGTGTATTTACTATGTGGGATGTTAATAAACTAATATAATTTTTAAAGAAAATTAAATTGATATTTAGAAAATGTCAATAATATTGAATATTGCAGGAAAATAGGTATAAGATACTTTATAATGATTAAAAATATTGTACAAATAGGTATAAGATACTTTTATAAGTGATAAAAATATTGTACAAATAGGTATAAGATACTTTATAAGTGATAAAAATATTGTACAAATAGGTATAAGATACTTTTATAAGTGATACCCTTTTTACAGAATTTTACGGTTTATTTAAAATTATTCGCTTATAAGGACTAATAAATGTATCTACAATATGGAATGTTAATAAACCAAAACAATTTTCGAAGAAAATTAAATTGACATTTAAGGAAATGTAAATAATCTTTAATATTGTACAAATAAGTATAAGATACTTTAAGAGTGATAAAAAACCCTTTTACAGAATTTCCGGTTTATTAAGAAATATACGCTTACTAATAGTAAATACATATACAGTACCTAAATACATACATAAATAGTAAATATAGTAAATACATTTCTTAGCCCTTTAAATGTGATCCTTATATGATAAAAAAAAAATTTACAAAATTTTACGGTTTATTTAGAATTATACGCTTATAAGGACGAAGAAATGTATTTACTATATGAAATGTTAATAAACTAATACAACTTTTTAGAGAAATTTAAATTGACCTTCAATTAAATGTGAATAATCTTTAATATTGTACAAATAAGTATAAGATATTTTATACCTAAGTGATAAATGATCTAAACGCTTAAACCATCTGGTTTTTTAAAAATAGTATAACATTTTAGTTATTATTTTAAGTAAAATTATCTGTGTAAATTACAACTAAGAGGCTATACTTTTAATAACGTTTATGTATAAACTTGTGGAAATTAAAAATGATGAATTCATCAATAAAAATTAATTAATATAATACATATAAGATGCCTATAATAAGAATACATTATGTAAATAAATAAATAATTATAAATGATTTCTACCACCACTGAAAAAAACTTCAAAAAATGATTAATAATTATAGCCGCATTAAATATCTTGGAAAATCTTACCATAAAATTAGAATGTTTTAATTTTTTTCTTTACCTCAAATATTTTACGAAACATTCTTTTGCAGATTTAATCAACTTGAAAAATCCTGCATTTTTTTTTTTTTTTATAACTTCATAACTTCAGAAATAAACAAATATCTTTCACCATTAAAAATAAATTGCTAGCTTTTATTTTTATTGATCAGTGCTTTCAAGCGAAATATACATTTTTTTTTTTTTTACATTTTTAAATATCCAATTTTGAAACAAAAAAAAAAATGTAGTAGCTACCAGGTTAAGTAAAAAATCATTTTTAGATTATTGTAATTTTAATCTTTTCTTACGAAGTTTATGAAAGAATTTCCTTTTTTAAAATAAACTTTTGCACAATGTATGACTTCTTAATTGCTTTTAAAGCTTAAAAGTTTTTGTGAAGTCATTAGCTATTAAGTTTGAATACTAAATCCCTGGATTTAAAAAAAAAGTTTTACTAAAGTTTGATTTATTAAATTCAAAATTTTCACATAAGTAATAATTTTTGAAAGTTTACGGCTATCTTATTGAATAAATTATTTTTAAAATATGTAAAATTTCGGTCATTTTATAAACTAAATATGATGTGAAATAGTGGAAATTATGTAATAAAATTAGAAGAATTTACACATTTCTAACTACATACTGTGGGTATATTAATCTCTGATTCGGATTTTAATTTCAAATATAAATTATACCTAAGCTAATTAAATAGTTGGATAAAGTTAAAAATTAATATGGAGAATTTTGGATCACTTTTTAATATATATTTCAAAGTTAATCTCGTGAAGAACAAGTAAATTTACAATTGTATTTTGTTGACTTCTGCAAAAAAAAAAAAAAATTCTATGGAATTTTTTTGTCTAAAATAAATATAGCCATTTACTACTGACTTTGAGTTGTTGAACACGAATATAATAATGAAAATTTGAAATTGATTTCCATTCCTAATTTACATGATAGCTAATGTGTTAATTAGCATATGTACAAGTTTACTGTATATTAAGAGGTTTCTTGGATTGTCGCTTACACAATAAAACTGTCCAACAGTAATTTGGCAATATTTTAGGGGATCATTTCATGAATCTTTCCTATATTTTCTCCAATGTTCTGGTGAAAACGCTCACTGTACTCATCTCTAACCTAACCACAGTTTTAAGGGAAGAAATTTGTATGTACTGCAGAAAAGGCATTTTTGTATTCAGTATGCAGATGCAGATTTGTATGTTTCTTGTATTCAGAAGATATAACCATCACTAATTTCTTGTAGTTCTTTGATTTCACATTTTCTGAGAAATTCATTGAGTCAAGACAAAAAACATTCCGCACTTTATTCTTATCTCGATGCAGTACACTAATACAAATTGCATGCTGTAAAAGACTAATGACAATGAAATTGGACTAATGAAAATTCCCTGTTTTAGTTTGGTTTCTTTGATTGCAGGAAATTTGTTATTTAAGTACTTTAGGGATGATCCATTCTTGTCCGAAGCTTTCACAATTTTTTCATTAAACCAATTGTTATGTACAAGAGTAGTAATAGAGTTTTTTTTAACCTATACTAATGATAGATTTTACACATTTTCCTTTCCCATATGTTATGGTGTTCTAGTATTTTTACACCGCAAAAAGCTTGGGCCCTACTTTTCTATTCAATTCAAAAGCAGCTGTACTTCGTATGTCCTAATTGAAGACCCATGTGAAGAGTTACGACTTTCAAATCGCATCAAATATGACAGTGTTACTTGTTACATTGAAGCAGCTCAGAAAATGTTTCAACTTTGTGTAAATTCCTTTCACAGAGATAGTGCCCAACTGGAATGGATGGAAGTTGGTCCATTCTGAAGCAATACTGCCTTGAGAGTTCTTTTGGATGAATCTAGGTATAGCAGCCATTGCGAAAGGTTATGTCATATTTTGAAAGGCTGTTTTTAAACCATTGATGCCAGAAAATTAAATTTGGTTTATTTTGTATATAAAATAAGATAGAATTTGCTCATGACGATCACAGAATGAAGCCAAATCGATATTTTTCAGGAATAAATGATATTGTTTATGTTCCCGATGCAAGTAACTATACCTTAATTTTGGAAAGTTCTAGATGTCTAAGAAAGTTATCCTTGAAGTAGAATGCGTGGTGTAGGTATAGCCTCACCAATTAATTCAACACAATATGCAGAAATATGTAGAGCATCAGAAGAAATTGATTCTTAATCTTCCACTGGATCAATGAATAATTCATTTTGAACTTCCAGAGTAGAAAACGATATATCCTACATCATGAGGAGTTTGTCATATATCAGAGGTTATATTCAGGAGGTACACTGCTGACTTGCGATTTACAAAGATTTCAACCAAGCAGAAGTAGAAGTCATTTATGTGATTACTTTATTCTCACCAAATCATAGGAATGGTAAATTACTATGTCACTTTTTTTGCCTCTCAGACATATTGCAAGTTTCCTTGAAAATAAAATGTAGCGTTTATGTGGGATCTAGGGTTTGTCCTGTTTTCCACTTTTGCATCCGAAATAAAAATATGATTTTTTCACTAAAGGAGTGCGGATATTTTGTTTGGCTTCAAATATCACTTTTCTAAATATATAGCAGAAGCTATTAGTGAAATCAACGCACTTATGCGGCATCACAGCTCTAAAATATACAATGTGTCTAACTAAATCGCAAATTTACTGCAATAATTTTCTTTCTCACTCAAAACGCCACGTACAACTAACAGCTACCATATTTTTTTTTAACCAAACCAGGAAACAGTTCCACCAGCCAGATTGGCGTCCATTCCTGCTGAATAATTATTATCAAAGGGTTTACTCGATAGTAGCTATAAAATTTTAGAAAAATTATTTCCTAGGAACCACGTTTCTAAATCTTAATTTTTTTAGACATTTCATGGGAATGTAATGTATAATTTATACATGTTTCAAACATAGTCAACATATTTAAATATTTAATTCTAAGTTTTGTTTTTGAGCAGTCATAATTGCATTTTTTATATAAAAAAATGTAATGACTAACAATATTAAAAGTTTGGCGTTGTTTTATTGAATAAACGCTTAATGGCCAGTTTATTATTTATATGCTAAAAAATTAAAAATATAACATAAAATAGTAATGTATCTTTCCTAATAAAACATCATATAGAAAGTGTTTTTTTATATTGTAAAACAAAGAAGATAAACATAAAGTACATAAAGATTATATTTCACCAATTTAAACTGAAAATTATTATGAAATTCATTTTAAAATAAAATTACAGTAGAGTTACATATTTATTTTAAAAAAGACTTTCATTACCTCTTATTTAAATAACCGAACTTACTGTTTCCTAGTAGGATATTCAAAATAATAAAAAATAATGCACAGAAATTCAAAGTAATTTATTCAAAGAAATCTTTTCTTTCCAAGTTAAAAATATTTTTGTATATGTGATGCATATTGAATGAGATCCGTAATATCTTTTGACATATACTTTGATCATGCACATAAATATCCAGATGCATTTGACAGAAAACGAAGCCGTCTGTTTTGAAAGCAAATGCATTTTGAAATCTCAAACCCTTTTTACTTCTCCCCCGTGGAATAGATACTCTAAGGAGGTTTAGAATTTTTTGCTTTAGCAATTCGTCTACAAGCAGTGGTTTTCTTAAACAGTCTTACATTTCTTACGTGGCGATCTTTTTTATAATTTTTTGGACTTAATGGAATATTAAATTAAGATTAAAAATTCAGTTAAAACAAAATGAAAAATTTAATTAAAGTAATGAAAAGTTTAATTCTATTAGGACATACAAAAAACAACTAAATAATTCATAAAAGAAAATGAGAATCGTTAAGAATCGAAGTCTGAGTCAACAAATTCCTAAAACATACGAATAGGTAATTATGTTGTGTTACATTATAATTACTTATTACATTGGTTAATAACATATTAATAACATATTACGTTATTCATTTCACTATATTGTTCAAATTTTTTATTTGAATTGATTCCATAAATATATTAAATTACATAAACAATCCACTTTTTTTTCATTTACTATCGCTAATAGTGTACCCCATTATTGTTAACAGCCGTGAGTTTAATTTGCAAATTATTTTACAATACTGATTACTAAAGTACTAATACTCAACTTAAATGATAGCTAACTTTCTAATGAAGGATTAACAATAAATAAATTAAACAACCGAGTTTAAAAAAAAAGAAATAAAAAATGAACACGTTTTGGAAATGATGCACATGAACACATTATAAATAAATTTTTATATAAAATAAATAAACGCATATTTTTATAATTTTTAAATGAAACATTTCTTTTTTTTTTTTTTTCATATATGATGAACCTCGTGTCTGTAATGAACTTTGAGTCTTTCGATAAATTACCATGCACTTCATGAACCATGAGTTATACGATGAACCTCGTAACATGTAAGAACCATAAGTTATACGATAAACATTGAGGCTGTTATACATGTTACATTTATATCTAGAACGTCTATAAACTTTTCTTATACACTTCATTGGTGTTAGTTGCTGTGTAGATGCAGGTTATGTATCGATATCTTTAATATTATAAATCATGTATCTATATCTTAATAAATCGTTATTTGTTATTGTGCAAATATAATTACAAAAAGTATTAATAGATTTAAATTGACTGACTACCTCGCGACCTTTTGGATACCTCCTCAACGGTTTGTTGTACTAGATATTAAGATAAATTAATAAGAAATTTTCTAATTGAAGCTAATTGTTTAATGAAGGAAAAGAAGCATTTCATGAACAGAAAATTATTTAGAGCCTTGATGATAATACGAGGATATACAATAACTATTGAGTTATAATATGTAGCTTTCGATGAATAGAAAAATGTTTAGATATATATTTATGAGCAGAAAATAAATTTGAATCTTGGTGATGATACAATGAACCTTGTGGCATACGATAAACCTTATTAAATACAATAAAACTTGAGTCCTTCTTGTGACATATAATGAACTTTAAGTTATATGAGGATACTTGAGGCATTTATGAACTTGTGATATGCAATGAACATTGAAACATTCAATGATACATGATATAGGAATAACATTGTGAACTATTTTCAGTATGAATTCGAGAATGCATTTAAGTATGCATTCTCGCATTATTTTCAAATCTGCTTCATAGATCAAACGACTTCATTTCCAGACTGCTAAATGGAAGCCTTTATGGAAGGCAATGTCCTCTTAAGATCGATGAAGAATTTATGTCGTACGGGATAGATAAACTTTTAACTGATAGTCTGTTATGCTATACGATATATTATTCATGCTTACTATTATCATAATATTTCCTCATTTCTATAGACATGAGAGTAACGGATAAGCAAACTGACGAATCAAAGGATTCGAAACAGAACCTTACTTTCACATTCAATTTACCAATAAGCGAGACAAATGGAAAATTTGAATTCAAATTTTCGTCATTTGCTTTATGTAGATAAAAAAAAAAATGAAATAATTTCAAATAGGATTTTTTAATTATTTAAACTATTTCTGATTTTGAATTGGGATCCTCAGACTGGCACAGACCTAAAAAATTGGAGAAGGGTAATCCCTTCTCATATTTCCGATAAACCAAGACACTAAACAGTGGCTGCTTTTCTCCTATGTACGGGACACTATTGCCTGTCCTCCCCATTGCTCTGCAAGGCATAGGCATTTCAACCTATCCTATTTGCCCACTTTGTGACTCTGAAAAGTAATAGACAGGGATCATCTGAACATCGGAACAACACATCGGATGTTGTTCTTCATGAACCTACAGAGAAGTCGAGATATTGGGAAGCAAGATAGCTCATTAGGCAATGACTCTGGTCTTCTGTACGTTCTTAGTTCTTGATAGTTCTATTGTTCTTGGGGCTATTGTTCTATGTAACCTTTTGCATAGCCATTGGGAATAAATAAATGTTTTTGAATTTTTTTTTTAGAATATGTTATTATTTTAATATATATTATATATATATATAATATGTATATCCCTATCATTTATATTTTTAGTATTTTTTTTCTTTTTTAACAAATAAAGACTAATTTTTAAGAATTTTCATGTAGATTCATTTGATATTTACTTATTTTCATATTAAAAGAAGTCTTTTACAACAACAACAAAAAAAATTGCTATCTCTTTGAATTTAAACACAATTGTATAATTTTTAATGATGCTCTATTGTTGGTGAAGTAGTTGGGCAAAGGGAATATCAATACACTTTCCATAAGTATAACATACTATTATTTTAATGGTTCTAAGACCTAGTAAAAACATAACTTATTAATAATAGCTTTAGTTATATTGGACAGGTACAATATTAAACGTTTTATTTAAAAATATTACATTTTTTACATCAACAAACGTTTTCTGTCTACTTAAGATTGCAAAAATAGTTCTGTGTATTAATGGATCATTATTATCATGTACTTTCCTCTTAGAGAATGCTACTATCTTCATTAAATACTTTAACAGGAAATCTTTAGAAAGATTTAAGGAATTTCTACACGGTAATTACGCGATTTACCTATTAGGAAACATAATTACTCAGCATGATAGCTCCACGTTAATTAATAGTGAAAGTATTTCGAGGCATTAAGAACTTTTAAGGCTAAAAGAATTAGTTATCCATTCTAAGAGGATTTTCTTTTTTTTTCAAGTAGTGTCTCACTTAGTGTTATATATCTTTTAAAAAACCCACTGTGATTCAGCATGTTATAAATATGAGTTGGCGTCAGTCAGACCGAAAAAAAGCATTTTAGTTTTGGTGTAATTTATTAAGAAAATAAAAGTTGTGTGCACAATTAAAAGTTGAAGATTTGAAATAACTCTCCTTAATATTAATTGGTGAAAAAAAAACAATCATTCTTCATCAACACACAAAAAAAAAAATCATTTACGTTAAACGAGTTAAAAATATTCGTTTGAATTAAATATTTAATTAGATTTGTTTTGAATATTTTATGGGAACCAAGGAAAAATATTATATAACAATTGAATGTGTTTAATTATGCATAAATGTAGTGAGATACATTAATAAAAACTTCTTGTATTAATGCATGATTTCAATATTAAAACATTGAAATCCTAAATTAATACAAGAAGTTTTCTGTAAATTTAATATGAAATATATAAGTAATGTTATAGAAAGATACTTTAGAATGTCGTATTTGTCATAGTAATTTCATAAAAAGATACTATAGAATGTTCATATTTGCCATAGTAATGTTATATAAAGATTCTATAAAATGTTAAAAAATATTTAATCAAATAAAACACTAGGTATTAATAATCAGATAATAATTTACAGACATTACATAGTTTACTAAAAATTCCGCTTAAAATTAACTGGAATAAACAATATAAGTAAAGTGTTTATATAAAATACATAACATTCAACTCATAAAAGTTGACAAATTTACAAATAAATGAAATAATACCTAAATGCAAATATATAGCATAATCCAATAATATAAGAAATTAATTTTCTGATTAACACAGTTCTTTTAATAGGCTGTAAAATTATTTAAAATTATTTTATTAATATATTTTGTGTGAAATTATAATATGTAAACAATAAAATATTAATGTTAAAAGAAATAATATACAAATAAATAATAATTAAGATAGATATAAGAGCTAGAAACTTTATAAATACCTTAGATTTAAATCTTGTTCAAAAATTCACTTCTGTTGGATTTTTATTCACAAAAAAATACATAATTTTAATCTTGTACAAAAAAAGGATGTTATAAATTAAAATTATCCTTTTTATTAATACATTTTGTAAAATTCTTAATAATAAAATCGCTATTGAATATTATTTAATCTTTTATAATGTGTTTATAAAAAAACTTTCTTAATAATATACTAAAAAAAATCAATTTTGTTGTCTTGTTTATTATCCCATTTGGTCGACAGAACATCTAAATCAAGTCTCTATGAACCCATGCCTCGATAAAGAGTAAAAAGACAGCTTCATTTAGTCCTTGACTATACGGCACAAAGACATGGGGCAACCTAAGGGAGAAGTCTGGCTTCTAAGGGGGAGTGCCTACTCGGTTATACCCCAGGGTACTGATATCCATTTTAGTTGCCTTTACGACACGCAAGGGCCAGAATGGGGTTATTCTAAGCCAGATATCCATATATATCCATTTTTGGATCCATATCCGTCCGAAAAATATCCATTTTTAAAATTCTATGATAATTTTTAAATTCACAAGCTCTTCCGCAAATATATTTAAAGAATAATATTTGTTTTTCAAATTTACATCGTAAATAACTTTTAATTTAAATTTGAAACAATCGCTAGTTCAAAAATAAAAATAAAAATATATTTTCTACAAATTTTTAGATGTTTTAAACATCTTCGAAAATTCGATAAAATATTTTTTTTTTTTCATAATATGATTCAAGTAAAATAAAAAGAAATATATAAAAAAGAATTTTTTTAATAATTTACAAGATAATCTACGATGGTATATGAAAAAAGAAATTTTAATTTTTCAAAGAATTAACAGTTACCAAAAATATCTATACTGACTGTATTTTGGTTGAGGATTCCAAAAGTAATTGATATATAAAGTTATATATCCGAAATCATAGATTCAAACAGAATTCATTGACTCTAGAGATATAGATTAACTTCATTTCATTTTGTATATTGCTATCTGTGCATGATTTTAATATCATAAGTATTTATTAGGAATTTCAACGTTAAGTGTCCCCTCTAATAGTAAAACTATGAGGAATTTCCAAAATATCGGAATTATTCATTAAATATAGTCTTTATAAGTTTAATATTTATTTTTTACAAAAAAAAAAAAAATGTTTCGGCATTTTTAAACATGTACAAATTATTTATTTTTAGGTTATATTTATAGCTTATTTACTCATAGGCAAGTGGCAGCGATAAATCACAAAACTATAATTTATGACTACCGTAAAGTGCTGCCATGGCAACCTTGTCTCGACTAGTTCCGTGAGGTTCAAAAATGTGTTCTCCAAATATTCTTGTCATTTCTAGTTACAAGATGAAAAAATCATTTAAACTTTTGTTTTGCCACCTACACCATCAACATCGGAAGCCATTAGACTTACTCGTGAGAAGAAAGTTTGATGGTGAAGAAAGAAGAGAGAACTGAAACGAGCAAAGAACTTGTTTTATACGTATCGAAACGAAATAAATAATTTGAAAAAAATGACGAGAAACCACCAATTTTTTTTTTTTTTTTTTACTTTCTGTGGCAAGTCGCAACCATGAACCAAATGAAAATCATCAATTTAAGGAACTTTATAGAAAAAAAAATGAACAATTAATTATCTCAACCTTTACCCCTGAAATACTAATTGAATTATTGGAACTTAGTATAAAAAAAAAATAATATATTTATTTGCTACTCATTCTTTGACTACAAGAATAATATTTTATTCTTCATAACAATAAAGTTCACCATAATGGTTTATATCTCCTACCGTACCTTATTTTTCCCATGATTATTACCATTATTTATTTATTTATGTACACTTTTATTCACACTTATGCTTATGCTAGTCTTTCTAAAATTGAAGTTTCTGAAGTTCTAAAATTTAAGTTTCTTTAATTAGTTCAGTATCCTCACCCTTTTAACTGGTAATGGGCTATATAGACCTGGATATCGGGATAAGGTGTAGGGGAAAATAAAGTAAAGAAGACATAAGTTCACGTATTTCGTATGTAATTACTTGACAAAATCGCAAAATAAAGGCTGTAGGGATTTGGCGTCTAAAACTTTTTCGCCAATGTGCGCCAAGTAACAAGATGAAGTGAACTGCAAACAGTACAAGAAACACGGATTACCATAAAAATTATAATATGCTCCATAAAAAAAGTCGCCAAATTTCAACGGCCCCTATTTTGCGATTTGGCAAATTACTTTAAGTAAGATAATAAGGAAATTAAGTATTTTTTTTATAGCTTTATCAATAAGAAGGATTGATGGAAATTATTTACGGTATTAATACGAATTATGTCTTATGACATTAATAAGAATTGGTATTTACTTTAATACCTCATAATAAAATATGTATTTTATTTGTATTTTATTATAAGAATTAGTAATGCCTTCAATCCTCCAACCGTTAATTAGAATTAAGTATGTATCTCATGTTATTAATAAGAATTAATAGTGTCTTTTATCCTTCTTTAGAAAAAATTTATTTTCTAAAAATATTATAAAATAATGTAGATATATTTGGAATCAATACAAAATAATATGTCGTAGTATTAAAGAATTTTAGTGTTTTTCGATCTGATGTTATTTAGAATCTACAAATATGATTTCATGTAATTAACATTTAGTCAGTTGCAATTTCCCGCAATATGTACATAAATTATTATAATTAACTGAAGAATAGTGATAGGTTTTTCTATGTAAATGAAACGTATTTTGTACTCCATTTCATTAATAAAAATGTTATTTTAACTGTATTCTATTTTTATGTTTAATTTCTATCTCAAAGGTGTAGGGTTAACATAGTAATTAAAGTGCATTATCTTCCATGGTCTATTAACAAATATTTCTGTATTTCAATACAATTTAAGATGATTCAATACTCAAAAACCGATTTTGAGATTTTGGTATCCTTTAGTTCCCAGATTTATTATACTTCTTATAATGCATAATTTATTCATCGATTTCAAACGGAAGTATATATAATGCTTTTTTAGGAAAGCAGTTTAAAAATGCCATTTGCATTATCCTTAAATGCTGTTTTCTCAAAATGTGTGTTTTTAGTAAGTTCTTATGTCTTTTTTTTTTTTTTTTTTTAAATTCTAGAAGTAAAGCATTAATTTTTTTTTACCTAGAAACAGGTAAGCGTTATTTCTATTTAAAGTTATTTAACTAAATGAAATGAAATAATTTATCGGAAAAAATTAAAGATACTTTTGTTGTATATCTTCAAAGAATTTTAATAAATATCTAATCAATTTTAACCTTCTATTAATTTAAAAACCTTTTTAAATAAATATAAAAGATTCTAAGGCATTGCGTTTAGTAGTTTCTGAGGAAAAGTACATCAAAGTAGGTGATTCTCGAATTCCATATACAAGAATTACTGAGGGCCATTTAATATATTTCAATTTCCGATATTTATACTTTTAGTAATCGGGATTCTCAGATTCGTACAGATCTAAAAAAAATTGAGAAGAATTAACCCTTCTCTTATTTCCGATAAGTCAAGACGCAAAAAGAAGCGGCGGCCTTTCGCCTGTTTATAGGACATGATTGCCTTGCCGCCTCTCTGTACCGCATAGGCCTTTCAACCAATCAAATTTGCCCACTTTGTGACTCTGGAGAAGTAATGGCCAGGGAATATCTACTTGCTGTGGAGCTCTTCATGGACCTACAGAGGAGTCAAGATATTGGGAAGTAAGGTCCCTCATTAGACAATGATTCTGGTCTTCTATTTGTTCTTAGTTCTTGAGAGTTCTGTTGTTCTTAGTGCTATTGTTCTATGTAACTTTTTGCCTATCCATTGGAAATAAAAAAAAAAAATTTTGAATTTATTTTTAAAATATGCCTATCCGTATCATTTATATTCTTAATAAAACTATTTTTTTTCTTTTTAACAAATAAAGTCTAACTAAGAATTTTTCAGGTTGATTTATTTGATTTATTTATTTTCACTTTAATATGAGTGACAGACTTTTAAAACAAAAAAAAATACTACCTCTTTGAATCTAAAAAACCAATGTATAATTTTTAAAGATGTTTTATTGTTGTAGGGCTAGTTGGGCAAAGAGAATATCAAAACACTTTCCATAAGTTAACATACTATTACTTTGATTGGTTCTAAGACATAGTAAAAAATATAACTTAGCAATCATAGGTTTAGTAACATTGATGCAGAATATTAAATATTTATTTAAAAATATAAAAATTTTTAAAACAACATACATTTTCTGTCTACTTAACATTGCATAAATAGTTCTGTAGATTAATGGATCATTATTATCATGTACTTTCCTCTTAGAGAATGCTACTATCTTCATTAAATACTTTAACAGGAAATCTTTAGAAAGATTTAAGGAATTTCTACACGGTAATTACGCGATTTACCTATTAGGAAACATAATTACTCAGCATGATAGCTCCATGTTAATTAATGACGAAAAGTATTTCGAGCCATTAAGGACTTTTTAAGTCTAAAACGAATTAGTTATCCATTCTAAGAGGAATTTTTTTTTCAAGTAGTGCCTCACTTAGTGTTATATATCTTTTAAAAAACCCACTGTGACTCAGAATGTTATATATATGAGTTGGCGTCAGTCAGACAGAAAATAAAGCATTTTTAGTTTTGGTGTAATTTATTAAGGAAAATAAAAGTTGTGTGCACAATTAAAAAGTTGAAGATTTGAAATAACTCTAACTAATATATATTCTTTCTATTTGAAATACTCTCTCCTAATACGTGAAAAATACAATAATTCATCATCCAAACAAAAAAGTAATCATTTACATTAAACGAGTTAAAAATATTCGTTTAATTAGATTTGTTTTGAATATTTTATGGGAACTAATAAAAATATTATATAACAATTAAACATATGTGTTTAATTAAACTTATATGTAGTGTAAATGTAATATTAAATCATTGAAATCATACATTAATAGATTAAGTGTTGCGTAAATATAATATGAAGTATATAAGAAATGTCATAGAAAATTCTAATTTAAAAATATTTAATCAAATAAAACACCTGGTATTAATAATCAGATCAATTTACATCATGTTAACTAAAAACTGGTTAAAAAAATGGTTAACTAAAAATCCACTTAAAAGTAAGTGGGAGAAACAATATAAATAAAGTTTTTTTATATATAGTAAAATACATAATTGTTAATAATACAAATTTACAATGAATGCAATTTCCTTTCAGATACAGGAAAAAAAAACAATAACATAAGAAATTAGTTTTTTGATTAATACAGTTTTTTTTTTATATAGACTGTATAGATTACATATTATGTTGCTGCGGTAATAAACAATAGATTACATATTAATGTCATAAAAGGAAATGAAATACAAATAAATAATAAAAATTATAAATTTATTAAATTATATTTTTTATTTTAAATTTATTTTTTATTTAAATACTATAAGAAACTATAAATACCTTAAGATTAAAGAATATAATACACTTTTGTAGAAGTATAATTGATAAAAAATGTACAATTTTAATCCGCCACAAAAAGGATTGTAAATTAAAATTATTCTTTTATTAATACATTTTGTAAAAATTATTATTGATTAGTAAAATGGTGATTGAATATTATTTAAATTTTTTATAATGTGTTTATTGACACTGAATAATATACTACAAAAATCGATTTTATTGTCGTTTCTTATCCCATTTGGTCGACAGCAACATCTAGATCATGTCTATGAACCCATGTCACGATAAAGGGTAAAAAGGCAGCTTCTTTTTCTTTTGACTACGTTGCACAAAGACATGGGGGTTGCCCCATGAAAAGTCTGACTTCTAAGCAGGAGTCCCAACACGGCTATACCCCAGGGCACTGGATATCCATTATAGTCGCCTTTTATGACATGCAAGGGGCCAAAAATGGGGCTATTCTAACCCGGACCCACATGAAAAAAATATCCATTTTTAAAATTCTATGATAATTTTTTAAATTCACAAGCTCTTTTCGCAAATATATTTAAAGAAAAACATTTAATCAAATTTTTTTTTCAAATTTACATCATAAATAACTTTTAATTTAAATTTTAAACAATCGCTGGTTCAAAAATAAATGCAAAAAAATATATTTTCTACAAATTTTTAGATGTGTTTAAACAACCTGAAAATTAGATAAAATTTTTTTTTTTTTCATAAGATGATTCAAATAAAATAAAAAAATAAATATATAAAAAAGAAGAATTTTTAATAAATATGTACATTTAAAAGTTAATTTTACGATAATGTATGAAAAAATTAAAATTTTAATAGGTCTTGTTAGATTGAATTCAGTCATTTTAAAGAATTAATAGTTACCAAAAAATATTTAAACTCGATTGCATTTAGGTTAAGGATTCCAAAAAGTAATTGATATATAAAGTTATATATCCAAAATCATTGACTCAAACTAAATTCATTGATTCTACAGATATGGTTCAATTTCATTTCTGTTTTATATATTACTACCTGTGCAACATTTTTTATTTCAATATTATAAGTATTTATTATTAATTTCAACGTTAAGTGTTCTTCTAATAGTAAAACTATGAGGAATTTCCAAAAATATAAGAGTTATTCATTAAGTACAGCATTTATAAGCTTAATACTTTGTATCTTTTGCAAAAAAATTCTGTTTAGACTATACATGTTTCGGCATTTTAAAACATCCATATGTACAAATTATTTATTTTAAGTTATATTTATAGTATATTTACTCATAGGCAAGTGGCAACGATAAATCACAAAACTATAATTTATGACTACCGTAAATTGTTGCCATGGCAACCTTGTCTCGACTAGTTTCGTGAGTTTCCAAAGTGTGATCTCCAAATATTCTTGTCATTTCAAGTTACAAGATGAAAAATCATTTAAACTTTTTGTTTTGCCACCATCAACTTCAGAAGCCATTAGACTTACTCGTGAGAAGAAAGTTTGATGGTGAAGAAACGAGAGAGAACTGAAACGAGCAAAGAACTTGTTTTATACGTATCGAAACGAAAAAGAAATAATTTGAAAACAAAATGACAAGAAATACCACTTCTTAACTTTTTTTTTTTTTATTCTGTAACATGTTACAAACCCATGGATCAGATGGAAAATCATCAATGTAATGAAATTTATATAATTTCTTCTATAAAATTAACTATTAATTATCTCATGAAATCTTTATTCCTGAAATAACTAATTGAATTATTTGAGTCCGTTCTTTCATTCCAACAAAAGTATTTCATTATTAGTAGAATGAAAGTAGTCAAAAAAGTGCCGTAGTTTAGTTTTCATATGGTTATTGCTTTTTGTAATGTATACTTTTCGTTACATCTATGCATATGTTAGTTACATAGTACCATAACGTTACTTCTTTTCAGTATTATAATTCATTGTACCCCTGTAGCTCGGAAATTTCTTTTTATTTTTTAAACCCCACCTTAACATGTAAGAGACTGCAAAGCCTTGGATATAGGGTTAAGGTGTGGGTTAAAATAAAGTAAAAACAAGTAATATAAAAATAAAGAAAATTCCTACATTTTTTTCCCTATATTGCAGAAAGTCTTTTATAAATAAAGTTGAGAATTTTCTTACTTCTGGCGTCATCTATTGGTAGGTACATACAACTTAAATCTAAAAAAACTAAATTAATTAATTAAATTTAATTACTGAATTAATATTTGAAAAACTGTATAACATCAAATGTCCTATACTACAAGTTGTATGTATGTATTTGAACTTGAATGGACGAATAAAAAGTATTTTATTAACGATTGAAAATTTTGAACAAGATTATATATATATAATGGGAGAGTGTGAACTAATAGTAGGAATTGAATGAACCTCACGTATATCGTATGTAAGGTAAAAGAATAAAAATGCATATAATTTGATGATTTAAAAATATATTTTAATTTATTAAAATAATAATTATCTTAATTGCTTTATATATGATAAAAGCCAAATCGCAAAAATAGAGGTCATTGGGAATTGGAAACTTTTTTTGTGGAGCAAACTGAGCGATAAATCACCAAATGTGTTAGCCTGGGTTTCTTGTACTGTTTGCAATTCACTTCATTTACAATCACAATCCGTTACTTGGCGCACTTTGGCGAAAAGATTTTTTTTTCGACAATTCCCAACGGCCCCTATTCTGCAATTTTACCAGGATAACAATGAAATTAAATTTCTTTTTCATAGCTTTTATCATTAAGAATGAAAATTATTTATAGCATTAATTAATAGGAATTATGTCTTATGGGATTATTAAGAATTGTTTATATCTCCATCTGGGATTATTAAGAGTATTGTCTTTTATCCTCCAACCTTTAATTAGAATTAAGTATGTATCATATAGTATTAATAAGAATTATTATTTTTTATCCTCCTTTAACAAAAATTTATTTTTTAAAAATAATACAGTCTTAATAATAATAATTTTAATAAAAATATAATTAATAACCAGGAATAGCCAAAAGTCAGAAACTTTTAGAATATTGAATCTAAGTAAAAATTCAGTAGTATCAATTGTTTAAAGATATATTTAAATCTAATTCCATTCAAAAGAGATAAACAATTTAATACTCGATAAACACTGGAGAATCCTACAACTGGTCAATAAACTTTAAATGGAATTCTTTCACTATATATAGATCTCCATTAAAACTTTGAAACTCAACTCTGAAGCTGACAATACTTTTAAAAACTTCACTTACAACTAACTCCATCAGCTAAAAACAAATCCAATTTTCAACAGAAGCTTCGAAATTCACGGAACTTTAATTTCACTTGTCGGACAGAACCGTTCTGGAGCTCATCGATTTGTGTACACGGGGATAATGAATTCGGCAAAAGGAGGTAAACGCTCCATCTGCATGCGTTTTTGGGCTCGACTTTAATTGATTTCACGCCGAAGGAGACAAAGCAATTTAATTCGGCCATCATGTGAGAGATTCCTGATTTCCTGCGGTATAAAAAATTGGTGTAAAAATATAATATTTATTTTAAAACCTTTTAATTTGTTTTTTTGTTATTGAATTCCTTCTATTAGCTCACACTCTTCCTATATATATCATGTTCAAATTTTCAATCGTTCATAAAACACTTTTATTCATCAAGCTCAAATACATTTTTTTTGAACTTGTAGTGGATGACACTGGATGTTAATACAGTTTTTCAAATGTTGATTCATTAATTAAATTTAATTAATTAATTTTAGTTTTTTTTTTAGATTTAAGTTGCATATATCTACCAATAGACGGAGCCAGATAAAAAAAAATGAATGAAAATTAATTATAAAGGACTTTCTGCAATAGAGTGAAAAAAAAGTAGGAATTGACTTTAAATTTTTTTTATATTATTTGTTTCATAGTTTTTAGAGTAAACAGGAAATCGATTGGTGTGGAAAACGTTTAGATATCGATTTTCTTGAAATCCAACGCACGTGTAAATATGAAATCATAATATTTTCTGTCTGAATAAATTTAAAATGTTACTCTTGATTTAGGTTTATATGAACGTTCTAGGGATGTAGCAATTTCAAGCAATATTAAGTTTAAATTTGCTTTCTGGGCAATTTTTATTTAATTTTAAGCTCGTTAATCATATTTTAATAAAAACATTTAGTACATACATCTCAAACTATAATAAATTGCAGTTTCTCATACATTATTACATAAATCGCAGTTTCAATAGGAAACTCTATTCTGTTAGGCGTAAGTGTATTATTAATTATTAATTTATATTGTAACTTTTAAACTTATAACCATATATTACTTGATTTGTAACATAGAATATATTTATTGGGATACCTACCTAGAGAAATATTAAATTTTTGTGATGCATTTTCTGTATCCAACAATTTTTTAATCTGTAGTAAATCAAATTTACTAATTCATTATACTGAACAAAAAAAAATGAATAATCACCTTTTGAATAAGTTTTTTTTCTAAGGGTTTTATATTAAAAGAGATATTAATCTTAGAAACCTTTGTTGTTAAAAATTTTTAATCACAATGGATATGTGGATTAATTGAATTAAATAAAAGATTTATCTAAAGTATAAAAAGTCTATAGAAAATCTTTAAAAATTGATAAAACAAATAAGGTTTTGAATATATAAATTTTTCATACTTTAATATTAATAGCTTTTTCTTCAATGCATTCTGAAAAGATGGTAATCATAAATATATGCATAAAAAAATCGGTCTGTTGATTCATCTGAAAATATATTCTCGATTAAAATTTACATTTCTTTTAAAAGAATTCTTTTGTCCAATATTTCTTGATATATTTCATGCAAAAAAAAAAAAAGATTCGTCGTTGTCTGGTTTTAGTTTAACATTCTTTATTTCAACAAGTTTATAAAATTGATGAATAAAGAAATTAAATAATTAAGAATAAACAAATTAAAAAAAAAAATTTAATTAAATTGATGAATTAGAATTAAAAATATTTTGCGTTACAAATAGATAAAATATGTATTCTATCATCGCAACCTATCCTATCTTTAAGCAATTCCAGCAGTCTCCTCTGCAAAATATTTATTGTAATATACATGTATAATTGCTTTTGAATGCATAATTTAATCATGCAGAAGCAATTAAAAAATTAAAAATATATAAGAAATCATAAACAATAAATAAATATTAAAACTATCAAGCAATAGAATTTTCAATAATTACGCTTTAAGTTTTAAATAAGTTATATTTATATTCAGTTAAAAAATAACGCAGTCGCGTTTGCGTGAGTTATTAAACACAGCTCTGGGTGAAACGCTAATCAACCTTTCCCTGGCAAAAAAGATTTAAATGTTTTAACAACCATTAAAATCAACTGCTAATATAAAACCTTTGCTATCCGAAGAGTTAAATCGAATGGTGTTAAAATGCGTGCTACTCTACCCAGAGTCAAGAATGGGAAACATTGAAATAAACCGTTAAAAAACATTCCCTAAAAGAGTTAACTAACTTAGGTAATCGTGTAATCGTTAATTCTTTGTTAAGTCAGCAGTATTTTGGCAGTTAAATCTATTAAATGTATTTAAATTAACAGCTATGTTAATATTTGCACAAACCTACTGTATATATATATATATATATATATATATATATATATATATATATATATATATATTCATTAAACATCATACTTTTTTTAACAAACAATACAGTGAATATTTGAATACACTCTTATTTAAAACTCTAAGCAATTTTTCTCCCGCATAATTTGGATGTGAATACCATTAACTCATGCGTCATGATGGTTATTTGAGAAAATGAAACCAACTATGCTTGCGACAAATTAGCATATGTTTTTTTTCTCTAAAGAAAGCATCTGGATATTATCGATTTTTCAGACTTCTGACTGATTTTTAGATTCTGCATGGATGTGCATTGTAAAATTTATGCTGCAGAACAATTATTTTTGCCAATTTGTAGATTGCATAAACATATTTTGTTTGTAGATCTAAAAATACCATGCCCAGCTAAAAACTAAAAAAAAATAATTAATTAATATGAAATATAAAAATAATTTATTATATTTCGTATTAATTTAAAAAAACATTGCAATGTGTTTATGCTTTTAAAATAAATTATAATTTTCGTCAGAGTTCAAACAATTTAATTCAAAAATTAAACGAATTTTATGTATTCTTTTAATCGCAATAAAAGCTGTTACAATCAAATTATCTGTTTTCTTTTGAAGTTGATTTAGAAAGCAAATAAAAATTTAAATAAATCAAACGTTGAATAAAGAAATAAAAAAGTATTTCTCAAGACAAAAGATTAAAATAAAAAAAAAAGAGTTTCAAATCTTTTATTTCCTGTAAAAAAACATTTGCTGAGCAAACTTCGCTAGAAAATATTTAATTTTTAAATAATTAAATACTAAATACGCTTTGTAAAATAAAAAGATGTAAGAGTTTATTGTTAATTTAACAAATGTAAATGAAGTAGAAGATTAAATATTGAATACTTTAGAAAAATATAGATATTTTTATATTTAATAGGAATATGTGTTTATTAATTACTATTTTTTTAATTTATGTGCTAATCGATTAAAATTTAAATTACAGAAACGGTTTTTGCTGATGCATCTCTAATTACAAAATTAAATGTATATTTACGTGCTATAAAAACATTAAATACATAAAAATTCCTATGCATTTTATAAGTATAGATTATAATTTATAAGTAATAGCACTCTTAGTTACATATGATATTAAATTATCAATTAGCCTTGCTCTATATCTTTCATTTTTATAAGTCTTATAAAAAATTTATTTAATCCTAAGATATAATTTTAAAAATATTCTATTTGTTTCAACAGCTCAACAATCTTGTAATAAATATTATTATTCGAAATTTTTTTTATTTTACGTATTAATATAACCTAACTGTAATATTCTTAATCAGTTTAATTCAAATATATTAAGAATTTAATAATTTTTTCATTTTCTTTCTGTTATTAAAGAGAAATTAAATAATAAAAATTAATGAAGTTCTTTAGTATTATAATTACATAGCATATTTATCTCTTTTTTACACAGCATCAATGTAATTAAATGACAAACGCATTGAAAAAGTTGGATCATGTTTTAAATAGATTATTGACTTTAATAGTTAATTCTTTCATTAATAAAATTCTATACTTTTGGTGTTTTTTATTATATCAAATTATTTTTTATTTGTAAGATGTTGAAATAGCATTAATAATAAAACAAAATCTAAGTAATTCTATTTTTCATAAACATTTTTTGTTGTCATAATCAGATTAAAATATTTATAATTACTACTAACATATGAATATTTAATTAAATTTTTATCACCTGAAAGTGAATTCATTTTATAATGATAACGATAAATTACACAGCTCCCAAATTATGTGTTTACTTTCAAAAAATACCATAATGAATTATTAATGTCTATTAAAAAATATTATTGTTAAATCATAAATTTCTTAATAATTTAGATCATGTTTTCACATAGAAAAAAATGTACTATGTTGATTAAAACTACATAATTTTTCTATTATTGTTTACATAAATTTAATTTATAAAATTTAATATTAATAAAATAAAATTATTTTCCGTAACTATTTGATTAAATTTAGAACCAAGTCTTAAAATAAAAACTGCAAATAATTAATTCTTTTAATTTCATTTATTATAATAAATAGTTACTTTAGGATAATGTAAGAATATTTAGGAAATTGGCATACCAGTTCAGTTTATTTAAAAAATTTCTTTTTACTTTTTATTAAAAATACAATTAGATGAATTTATTTAACTCATTTTCTTTTCTTTAATACTTTAATGCATTAATAAATTTAATGGACATAAATAAAACTTATTTAAAAAAAAAATTAACTGCTGTAACTTTGTAAAAGTTTTTAACTCAAAAGATTTGCAAGCAAAATTAATAAAACTTTGCTTCAGAATTTTTCATATCTAAACAAATTTTTAAACTTTAAAAGTTAAAAAATATTTCTTCAATATTAAGAGATTACATTTATAAAAATTAAATGCTTCATTGAATTGTATAAAAAGAGTCCAAGGTATTTTCATTTTTGACATACTTTAAATGAACATACTAAAATGAGATGCTGCATATTTGAATCCCCCCCCTCCGCGCAAAAAAAAACCTTCATTCGCAAAGTAACAACTATTTTAAATGCCACAAGTATTCAAAGAATTTCACTTACGTTTGAATTTTTAACATTATAATTCATTTTAAAAGAACTTGTTACAAAAGCGAATGGTAGAAGAACAAAAAAATTCTACTTATTTAAATATAAGGAAATTTATTCTGGCATTGTTCTTCATTGTTACTCAACATTGAAAGCCATAAAATATACAGAAAGGTTTATATGGTTTGAAAAGAGGAAAATATAGCTTATAGACAGGAGAGAAAAAAATAATAGTTTTTTTCCCAAGAAAAAATGTGATATAGTTTTAGATTGGTATAAGCTTTTTCCTTCCGTGATATATTTTAAAAGAAAGAAAAGTTCTAAAAGCCTATTCTATCAAATTATTTTTTTAAATAATTTTAGTCATCTCAGAAGGATAAAAAAAATTAAATTTACCGTTTTGCATAGAAACAAAAATTAACTGAAATTATCTTTCATATGGAATATTATTTATGTTTATTAACCTAATCTAATCTGATCTGATTTCATTGATTGGCAAGATTATACTAATAAATTTGTAAATTTATTGTAAATGTATTGAATTAGAAAAAAAAAAAAAATACTCCCGTTATTGTATATCTGATATAATCAATTAATAGTAAGTCTGAATTTTAAGTTACGATAATTGGATTATACCATATATGAAGAATGTATTATAAAATAATATTCTACATCCATATTCCTATATATATATATATAGATATATAGATATATGAATATGAACCAATGGTATTGAGTCATCAAGCTGTATTATAACATGTTAAGCTGTTTTTTAGCTTGTAGTGTAGTGCAGAAAATAATCTACTGAAGGTTTGTCCACTAAACGTCAGGATTGAGACTCTACATCACTCTCCTACAGAGTGAAGCAGAGAAAGATAATTTTGTTTTCAAATATAACAAGTATAGAGTCAAACTAGACTTCCAGTTTTGGTGGACTTTGGGAAAAGGCATTGTGCAAACTTGGTAACTATTTCTTGATAACTTGTGAAGCATGTGGATCTGGTATCCAAAGCTAAAGAAGGTTGATCAGAATTTAGGACTACGAGTGTACGAATCCTAGACTATGAGAATTAAGTGGAATAAAAGAATTTGACGGACCTGTCATTGCTTTAGTTGGTACATCAAGCGAAATCAAGTTATTGATCAAACAAGTTATTGATCAACAAAATATTTTCAAATTAACCACAGAAGATCACAGCTCTGCAAAAAATCAGCACCAATGATAGGTTTTGAGATATGGGCAACTATAAACTGCCTGTCGAAATTTCTTCTCAAACAAGATCGAGTTTAAAAAATTAAATTCCAAAAGGGTTCGTTAGTACTGAGTTAGCCGCCTAAAGTTTAAAATTTGAAGGAACTCGTTTATTTGAATTCGATAGTGGCATCATAGAAACACCAGTTCACGTGTATATCAAATAGTTTCATGATTCGAATTTCGAATAGCAATAGGCGACAGTTCAAGCGGCCATAGATGGTAGATTCCTCAAGTGACCGGCCATTTTACCGGTCACTTGATTAATGATTAAATGATTAACATTATTAATGATTAAATGGTTAACCATTTAATCATTTACCAAGTCATAGATAGACCATTCACAATGTCGACATGTTAGATTTTCTAAATTCGCAAAAATTTAGAAAGATACTCTTGTTGTTGTATATCTGATATAATCAATTTAATAACAAGATTATATTTTATTTAAGAACAATAATTTTATTTATATAAGTAGAATAGTTATTTAATAAGAAAAAAATCAACCCAAATGAAAGTATTAACAATCGTCCAAGTGTAATCAACAGAGCAACACAAGAATTATTTAAACACTTCAGTACATAGCAAAGGACTAATAGATCGCAACAACAATATTTGCAGTCCACTCTACGAATACGATCACTTACAAGAAATATCTAACAGTTTTCAGACGTCAAATAAAAAGCGAAGTAGGTCAAGCAAAAGAAAATAAATAAAAAAACTTTTTATTGGTAGTTTATTGGCATACAAATGCTATTTATAACAAAAAGTGAAATTTCGCTTTTTTTATAAAGTACTTTATTTCTAATTTTTTTTCATATTTATGTAGATAATGGACATTATATTATCCGAGTGTATTTAAGACTTCAAAATGGCGAACTGATAATCGAAATGTAAATACTACTGTAAACATATTCACAAATATTTATAAAATGACATATTTCAAGTAAAAATATATTAGGATATAGCTTGTAAAAGTATTATAAAATATAATGATCCTGAAAATTTCTTAAGTGCTAAATCTTTTGAAAGATGCAATAAAATGCAACGGTGATTTCAGCATTTAAATAATATTTTTATTTCAACTTTTAGATAAAACTATATTTCATTTAAATTATACAATTTCAAAGATTTGATTTCTACTAAAAATGCACCTATATTTTTTTTTTTGTATGCAACACCTTTTTATCTAATTCAAAAAAATTCTCAATATTTCATTCCGTTTTGATTGCTTTCTGAAATTTAGCAAAAAGGAGAGCTTAACATACTGTACATCTGCTAAAAATAAAACTGACTTCATTAATAAAGAAATCTTCAAATATATGGTCTTAAATTCATCACTATAAAATGTTGATTATAATATATTTAGTATATTTAAAGCCATCAGGTGGTTGTAACAACATAAGAAAGTCAGGTGGAAATAGGGGGTATGCGGTAATCTAAGGTATCCATAAATTCTGCAGTCCTCAAACACTTATTGGCCATGATATGAATAAAAACTCCTTAATTATCAACCCTCAAATCTCCACAGAATCTAAAATTTAATTTTTTTAGATAAAAAACTTCGATTATCCAGTTTAGAAATCCTTCACATTAAATTCCATCAGATATTAAGAATGCAAATTTCCATTACGCGTATCAAACTTAAGCAGATAAAAAAAAAAAATAAATATTTCCCCTTCGCATATTTGGGCGCTATAACAAGCAGCAAACATTAACGAGGAACGGAAAAGATATACCTTAATTACCCCGAAGTTCGAACTTGAGAAGAAAATTGAGTCCTCAATAATTATTAAGATAGAAAACCTGACGCCATCAATTCTTTCGAACTGTTACATTTTAACACCTTTTCAGTAAGGTGGGGGGGGATGTGTTGTACTAATTATTTAAACTTTTGCTTTATTTAAAAATAATTTTTTTGCTAGCAGAGTTAATTTTTTTTTAGTAATTAAGATAATAAATAGTCAATGAATTTCTTGTATAAACTTTGAAATTTATAGCTATTAAATGAAATTTTTGGCATTGTGTTTCAACATTCGTTCTAAACGTCAGTAATTTTTAACAATTTTTAACCTTCAACAATTTAACAATTTTTTTGTTTAAAATACTTAATTCTCATGTATCAAGTTTAATTTTTAATATTAAATTTCCATATTAGTTAAAATTATTCAAAATTAATTTGAAATTTCATTAAGTTTATATGTACCAAAAACTTTTGTTAAAAAATTTGTCCATAACATATAATATTCAAAAAATAATTCTCAATATTTCATTCCAGATTTATTGTTTCATAAAACTTAGCAAAAATGCTATCTTACCATACGGTACATCTAGAAATAAAACTGAATTCATTAATAAAGAAATCTTCAAATATATGGTCTTAAATTCATCACTATAAAATGTTGATTATAATATATTTAGTATATTTAAAGCCATCAGGGTGGATTTGTAACAACATAAGAAAGTCAGATGGAAATAGGGGTATGCCTTTTGAAAACACTTTTTTAAACATAATTGTTCATTCATTTTGATTAAAACATGCCAAAGCACTCAGAAGTTAGTACAATTACAGCGAGTCATAAACTAAATCAGTCAATCAGTCCTAAATCATCAGTCAATCAGAACTGAGTCTAGTTTGATCATTATGAGAATAAAATCTGACCTTTAAATATAAGGTACCCATAAATTCTACAATCATCAAACCCTTATTGGCAATGATATGAATAAAAACTCCTTAATTATCATCCATCAAATCTTCAGAGAATCTAAAATTTCATTTTTTTTTTTAGATAAAAAAAACTTCGATTATCAGTTTAAAAATCCTTAACATTAAATTCCATCTGATATTAAGAGTGCAAATTTCCATTATGCGTATCAAACTAAAGCAGATAAAAAAATTTATATTTCCCATCGCATATTTGGGCGCTATAACAAAAGCAGCAAACATTAACGAGGGAGCGGAAAAGATATACCTTAATTACCCCGAAGTTCGAACTTGAGAAGAAAATTGGAGTCCCCAATCATTATTAAGATAGAAAACCTGACGCCATTAATTCTTCCGAACTGTTACAGTTTAGCACCTTTTCAGTAATGGAGGGGGAGAATGTGTTGTAGTAATTATTTAAACTTTTACTTTATTTAAAAAAATTTTTTTGCTAGAAGAGTTAATTTTTATTTTGTAATTAAGATAATAAATAGTCAATGAATTTCTTTTATAAACTTTGAAATTTATAGCTATTTAATTAAATATTGTGGCACTGTGTTTCATCAGCATCCGTTCTGAACGTCAGAAATTTTTAATTTTTTTAACAATTTTTTAACTTTTAACAATTTAACATTTTTTTAAATGCGTAATTCTCATGCATCAAGATTAATTTTAATATTAAATTTCCATATTAGTTAAAATTATTGAAAATCAATTTGAAATTTCATTAAGTTTGTACGTACCAAATATTTATCCATAACATATAACATAATATTCAAAAATAATTCCCAATATTTCATTCCATTTTGATTGCTTCATAAATGATTTTTGATTGCTTAGCAAAAAGGCGATTTTAACATATGGTACATCTAGAAATAAAACTGACTTCATTAAAGGCCAGAATTTTTAAACATATGGTATTTAAATGCATTACTATAAAATCTTGATGGTAAGATATTTAGGATACTTAAAGTCATCAGGGTAGTTGTAAAATCATGATAAAAAACTAAGTTAGAAGTAGGGAATTGCATTTTCAGAAGACTTTTATAGGGAATTGCACACTTATTTTGGCTAAAACATGAAAAAGCACTCTAGAAGTTGGTACAACTGCAGCAAATCATCTGCCAAATCAGTCAAAAGTCCTAAATCATCAATAAGCCAGCATTGCATCTAGTTTTACCATCATGAGAATAAAATCTGAGCCTTTAAATCTAAGGTATCCATAAATTCTGCAGTCATCAAACCCTTATTGGCCATGATATGAATAAAAAACTCCTTAATTATCAACCCTCAAATCTCCACAGAATCTAAAATTTAATTTTTTAGATAAAAAACTTCGATTATCCAGTTTAAAACTCCTTCACATTAAATTGCATCAGATATTAAGAATGCAAATTTCCATTATGCGTATCAAACTTAAGCAGATAAAAAAAATAAATATTTCCCCTTCGCATATTTGGGCGCTATAACACAAGCAGCAAACATTAACGAGGAGCGGAAAAGATATACCTTAATTACCCCGAAGTTCGAACTTGAGAAGAAAATTGAGTCTTCAATCATTATTAAGATAGAAAATCTGACGCCATTAATGCTTTCGAACTGTTACATTTTAGTACCTTTTCAGTAAGGATGTGTTGTAGTAATTATTTAAACGTTTGCTTTATTTAAAAAATAATTTTTCCCTAGCAAGAGTTAATTTTTTTTTAGTAATTAAGATAATAAATAGTCAATGAATTTCTTGTATAAACTTTGAAATTTATAGCAATTAAATGAAATTTTTGGCATTGTGTTTCAGCATTCGTTCTAAACGTCAGTAATTTTTAACAATTTTTTAACCTTCAATAATTTAAAAATTTTTTTTTTTTTTGTTTAAAATATTTAATTCTCATGTATCAAGTTTAATTTTAATATTAAATTTCCATATTAGTTAAAATTATTCAAAATTAATTTTAAATTTCATTACGTTTATAGGTACCAAAAACTTTTGTTAAAAATTTGTCCATAACATATAATATTCAAAAAATAATTCTCAATATTTCATTCCACATTTATTGTTTCATAAAACTTAGCGAAAATGCTATCTTACCATACGGTACATCTAGAAATAAAACTGAATTCATTAAAAACTAGAATTTTTAAAGATATGGTACTTAAATTCATTACTAGAAAATCTTGATGATAAGATATTTAGAATATTTAAAGTCATCAGGATGGCTGCAACATTATGATAAAAATAAAGGGAGAAATGGTAATGGTGGTAACATTATGATAAGAAACTAAAGAAGACTTTTAAAGGGATTTGTCCAATTATTTTGAGTAAAACATGAAAAGCACTTCAGACGTTAGTATAACAATAACAAATGTATTCCAAAATCATCAGTCAGTCAGCATTGAATCTAATCTAACCATCAAGAGAATAAAATCTGACCTTAGATGTAAATTATCCATAAATTCTGCAAATCATCAAGCGATTATTGGCAGATATGAATAAAGCTGCTTAATTATCATCCATCAAATCTCCAGAGAATATAAAATTATTTTTTTGAGATAAAAAAACTTCGATTATCCAGTTAAAAAATCCTTAACATTAAATTGCATCTGATATTAAGAATGAAAATTTCCATTATGCGTATCAAACTTAAGCAGATAAAAAAAATAAATATTTCCCCTTCGCATATTTGGGCGCTATAACACAAACGTAAACATTAATGAGCGGAAAAGATATACCTTAATTACCCCGAAGTTCGAACTTGAGAAGAAAATTGAGTCCTCAATTATTAAGATAGAAAATCTTGACGCCATTAATTCTTCCGAACTGTTACAGTTTAGCACCTTTTCAGTAAGGGGGATGTGTTGTAGTAATTATTTAAACTTTACTTTATTTAAAAAATTTTTTTGCTAGAAGAGTTAATTTTTATTTTGTAATTAAGATAATAAATAGTCAATGAATTTCTTTTATAAACTTTGAAATTTATAGCTATTTAATTAAATATTTTGGCACTGTGTTTCATCAGCATCCGTTCTGAACGTCAGAAATTTTTAATTTTTAACAATTTTTAACTTTTAACAATTTAACATTTTTTTTAAATGCGTAATTCTCATGCATCAAGATTAATTTTAATATTAAATTTCCATATTAGTTAAAATTATTGAAAATCAATTTGATATTTCATTATGTTTGTACGTACCAAATATTTATCCATAACATATAACATAATATTCAAAAATAATTCCCAATATGTAATTCCATTTTGATTGCTTCATAAATGATTTTGATTGCTTAGCAAAAATGCGATTTTAACATATGGTACATCTAGAAATAAAACTGACTTCGTCAAAGGCCAGAATTTTTAAATATATGGTATTTAAATGCATTACTATAAAATCTTTGATGGTAAGATATTTAGGATACTTAAAGTCATCAGGGTAGTTGTAAAATCATGATAAAAAGTCAGGTGGAAATAGGAATTGTATTTTCAGAAGACTTTTAAACATAATAGTTCATTCATTTTGGCCAAACATGAAAGCACTCTACAAGTTAGTACAATTACAGCGAGTCATAAACTAAATCAGTCAATCAAGTCCTAAATCATCAGCCATCATTGAGTCTAGTTTGATCATCATGAGAATAAAATCTGACCTTTAAATATAAGGTATCCATAAATTCTACAATCATCAAACCATTATTGGCAATGATATGAATAAAAACTCCTTAATTATCATCCATCAAATCTCCAGAGAATCTAAAATTTAATTTTTTTTAGATAAAAAACTTCGATTATCCAGTTTAAAAATCCCTTAACATTAAATTCCATCTGATATTAAGAGTGCAAATTTCCATTATGCTTATCAAACTAAAAGCAGATAAAAAAAAATAAATATTTCCCTTCGCATATTTGGGCGCTATAACAAAAGCAGCAAACATTAACGAGGAACGGAAAAGATATACCTTAATTACCCCGAAGTTCGAACTTGAGAATAAAATTGAGTCCTCCATTATTATTAAGATAGAAAATCTGACGCCATTAATTCTTTCGAACTGTCACAGTTTAGCACCTTTTCAGTAAGGGGGAGAAATGTGTTGTAGTAATTATTTAAACTTTTGCTTTATTTAAAAAAATTTTTTTGCTAGAAGAGTTAATTTTTATTTTGTAATTAAGATAATAAATAGTCAATGAATTTATTTTATAAACTTTGAAATTTATAACTATTAAATTAATTTTTTTGCATTGTGTTTAATCAGCATTGGTTCTAAATGTCAGTAATTTTTTTAATTTTTAAACAATTTAACAATTGTTTTGTTTATACATAATTGTCATGTATCAGGATTAGTTTTTAATATTAAATTTCCATATCAGTTAAAATTATTAAAAAATAATTTGAAATTGCATTAAGTTTTTACGTAACAAAAATGTATGTTAAAATAAGATAATAAATAGTCATTGAATTTAATTTTAACTGAAATATTTATAACTATTTAATCATTTTTGGTATTGTGTTTCAGCATTGGTTCTAAATGTCAGTAATTTTTAATTTTTACACAAATTTTTATTACATAATTATCATTTATTACATTTAAAATACATAATTATCATGCATAAAGATTTATTTTAAATTTCCATATGTGTTAAAATTATTCAAAATTAATTTAAAATTTCATAAAGTTTGTACGTACCAAACATATATGTTAAAAATTTGTCCATGGCATATAATATTTTAAATATAGATTTACAATTGATGCTTAGTATTAAAAGAGTATGCTACATTCAATTGATGATAAATATTGTGCTGACATTCAACTACAAATAACTCATCATAATATGGATTCGATTCATTGCTATAATTCTGTTAATAAATGTCCCATCTAGCTGGAAGGCACGTCCTAAATGGAACTAGAAACTCAAACATTTAACGAAACTACGTCTGTTAGTAGTGGAACCTCTTATCATCTTAACAATTACTTCCTCTTTTATTTAACTCAATTTATACATGCGCAATATTATGCAAGCTTCTTTGATTAAAGAACTAATTATGCCTTCTAATCAATTTTCTTGGTTCTTTAATTTATTGTTCAAGTATTTATTATGTGAATTATTATTTTATTCATTCGTTTGTTATAAGGGAAAGAATTTATTGAATTATCACATCCATTTATCAGAAAATTATTTAAAAAGCATTATTTTCTGATTGAAAATTTCTTTAAAATATTACATTACACATCTGTATCTTTTGAATATAAATTCAAATTTTTTATATTTTTATTTTTAATTTTTTAAAAATATGAAAGACATTATGAAATACTTTAATACTTTTCTTAAACAGATTTAAATTTCAGAAGATTAAATTAATGCTTTGCTAAATAATTAAATTTTTACCTGCATTATACGATAAAATTTCAGTAAAATAATTATAACAACTTTAAAAACTCGAACTGGCATTTAAATTAAAAATTCATTAAATGTTTGACATATGTTTTCTAAAGAACATATTTGATGCTGCATTACATATGAAGGAATATCTTGAAATTTAATGAATATAGTAAGGATCCACCATGTCTTCCCGAAATAAACTATAGCCAACGGGGAAACATTTCAAAAATAATAGATCCTCCTCTCAAGGATGGGTTGAACCTTATGTTAGACTTTGAACTTTGCACGTTTTTTTCGTCCATTGAACTTTGGAACTAATAATGGGAGAGGGAGAAAGAGAAAATGGAGGGTACAGAGTGGAGATAAGAGTTCCAGGCAGTACGGTGTATAGAAGAATGAACTGATTTGAACGAATAGGTTTAAACGAACTTAACTTGAACCTTATGTTAGACTTTGAACTTTTCCTTTTTTTTCATCCATTAGACTTTGGAACTGATAATGAGAAAGGGAGAAAAAGAAAACTTATGGTACAGAGAATCGAGCGAAGGGTTCCAGGCAGTACGGAGGGTACAACAGTCGAGAGAAGAGTTCCAGGCAGTATGGAGTGTACAATAACGAACTGGCTTGTACGAATAGGCTTAAACGAACTGGTTTAAGATGATTTTGTAAATAATTGTCATATAATTTTCTTTTGTGAGTTATGTGTTGTCTTAGCAAATTTTAATAAATATGTCAGCTAAACATTGCCTATTTATTTTAAGAAATAATTTAATTGCATCCATGAACAACAATCAAGATCACACGTATATCCGGCCCTAACTTTTACTAATATTCATCAATTTCGTAATAACTTGTTCGATTATAAATAAGTCACCAATAATTTATATATTACATTTTCTTCAAACTATTTTAAATTTTGCACGTCTCTTTATTATGAATAAGAACCAACATAAATATTTATATATATATATATATATTTTTTGACAAGTATTTTAAGAACTAAAATACAATTTCACTTTTATATTTAATTACTTTTTTAATTATATATAAATAAATTTTTTGTTTGATTTAAATAAGATGTAGAAACAGTTTCAATGGCTAAAGGGCATCTCAACTCTTGGTACAATGATGTAGTTTCAATGGATAATGTATGGTTTAAGTATGTATTATATATTTAATACAAATAAAATTTATAATTTGAAGCATTCTGGGAAAAAGAACTTCTTTAAATTTTCTAAATAATGATACATTTTTTGCTTTATAGTTTAAGAAGGAATAATTGACATTTTTCCAAAATAAAAAAAAGGTGTTTTGTCAATCTTTTTATGTTTTATAAACAATGCCTTTTCAACAATGTATTTACATTTCTACACATTGGCCCACAAACTCACGAAATTTTTATTTTTATAATGAATAAAACAATTTGAGTAAACATATTATAACCAGCGTAATATAGTAATTATAACTGTATTTATTGTCTAAAACAGTAAAAATCACATTAATAAAATATTATAATTTTAAATGAAAAGTTAACGCTTATTAAAACATTTTGATTAATTTTCTATTCCACATTTATACTAAACTTTTAAAAATCATAACCTTGGTTTAAATTGTAATTAAAGAATATGCATTTATGAGTCACGTTTAAACATTGAGATATTATTAGTAATTTTTTGTTTGTTTGCTTGAATAAAACTGACGCTCTTACGTTTATTGGATAAAAGCTTTTTTTTTTTAGGAAATATTTTATCCAGAGTTTTCTAATAAAGCAGGAAAATTGAAATTGATACATCGTATCGAGAAACACAAACGAATAACACAATAATTAAGTTCAATTAATACATAAAAATGAAGCAAATACTTTTATTTTTATAAGTATCGAATGAAAACGAAATGAAATGTTAATTGCATATCAACTATTTTTTATCCTTACAGTGTACATTAGTAATAATAAAACAAAAAATAATTGACAGGCAAGGGGTAAACGAAAGTTAACGAATTAATGTACAAAACTTTTTTTTTCATTTTTCGTGTGACGTATCTGCATGGAAACGTATTAGAATTCGAGAGATAGGAATTCCGGGCAACTAACTGCATTAAATGACCGGAAAAAATGTTAATTTATGGTTGTGGTAATGAGTTTTTTTAACATATCGGAGAATTTAATAATATACATGACAAGTGTCGTTAATAAATAAATGGGAAATGTATTCTGACAGGTAATAAAGCAAAGCGAACCAAAACATATGACAAATTATACATTTTAATTAACTAGGTAGAGTTAAATTAATTATACCCTTAACATATATTAGTAAAAAGTTTATTATTTATCCATCTTTTAAACGAAATTCTTATTTTTATGCTTTATTAATTAAAAAATTGATAATGAAAGTAGATTTATAATTAAAACAATACTATATTTATAATTAAAACATTACTACAAGTAATATAAAAAAATTTAAAAATCAATTCCTACTTTTTTTTCTCTATATTGCAGAAAGTCCTTTATAAATAATTTTCATTCATTTTTTTAAGTTTATTTGGCGCCATCTATTGGTAGATATATGCAAATTAAATCTAAAAAAACTATAATTAATTAATTAAATTTAATTACTGAATTAATATTTGAAAAAACTGCATTAACATCAAGTGTCATCAAACAAGTTAAAAAAATTTTTTAAAAAAATCAAAGTAATTAATCAAGTATTTTAACTTGAGTGGAGGAGTAAAAAGTATTTTATGAACGATTGAAAATTTGAACTAGATATATAGGGAGAGTGTGAGCTAATAGAAGAAATTGAAAAAAAGCTCTCCTTTTATCATGCGTGTTTGGTTTACATAAAAGTAAAAACGTGGTATACATAAAATAAAAACATGATAATTTCGTGGCGTGCATAAAAATAAAACTAAAACATTCCAAATATAATAAGAAAAGTACACTTATTATATTACTATACATAAGGTAAAAAGAACTGAATAAATTAAAATATGTTTGATAAAAAAACAAATATGGTTTGTTAGTCTACATAAAAAACATACATAAGCGCACTAATGTACAACAATAGCAAAAACACAAAATAATATATTGTTACTAAACATTTACTAGTTCCAAAGTTGTAAAATGAATTTAACTTTTTAAAAATATACATCATTAATTATTATTATTTCTAAAAATTATGTGATAGAAGTTCAATTTTAAAAATATTTTAGCAACATTTAAAATGAAAACTTTTAAATGTTTTCGAAAGTAAAGTTTTAATTTAAAAATATATTTTAAAATTAAAAAAAAATTATTTTAAAAATATGCAGTTTTTATGCGTTGAATAATATTTTTTTTAATACGAAATAGGAATTTTATGAACTATAAGATATATTAAAATAATATAAAAGTTTTAAAAACATATTTTATTTTTCGAAAAGGTTTAGCTGAATATATTGATCTGAAAAATACAACATATTTTCCTATTTATTATTCACGTAATTAAAATATCATCTGTTATTTGATGAAAATAAACTATTTATATATATTTTAAAAATAATGATGATATCATGGTTTAAAACTAATATCGCCAAAAAAGCGGCTTAACGAATTCAATTTGTTTAGTGGCCCCATTTGCAAGAAAAAAATAATTTGAAAAAGTAAAACATTATTTCTATGATGGAAAAAGTTAAAGTGTATTTTATAACTTCGATTTTCATTGAAAAGAATTCTAATAAATGTCAATGATTCACTACAGTTTTAAGCTTTGCTCGTTGACTAAGAAGCCTATTGATAAATTTAAAATTAAAATATCAATTTAGTTAAACAATTTTGGTCTCTGATGCCATTACAATGTGGAATAAATACCTATAGAGCTCTGAGAAGCTCATATTTTAAATCTTTCTTTCCTAAAATCTGATATAAAAATCCTATCGACTATCGAATCTATCGTGTTTACCCCAATCAGAAAAGCAAGAATATTGGGTGCTTTCAAACATGTGTGCTTCGAAAAGCTTAAACGTAAATTTAAAATTTTCTTTTCAACCATTGTATTCAAGGTTTATCATGTTCTAAAATAAAATAAAATTTTACATTTTACAATAAAAATGTATATTCAAATTTTTATATTAAATATATTAAATTTTATTTATTTCATATTAAATTAAAAAAAAAAAAAGCATAAAAATATTTAAAACATCTACAAAAAAAATGATGTAATTTTATAGATTGGTCTCAAAATATTTTAACCAATAATTCCGTATAAGAAGATGTCATTAAATATTTTATTGAATTTAAATATAATAATTAAATATTTTATTGAATTTAAATGATATAATAATTAAATATTTTATTGAATTTAAATGATATAATAATTAAATTATATATAATTGTGATAAAATAATAAAGCTGCATAATTATAACTATTTAAATAAACAATTTGAATAATATTTTTAACACATGTTTTTCAATGAAAACGAGTAATTTTTTTGCTTTCTTTTCTTAGCAATCATATCAAGAAGAATGATATTGTATTCGGTTCATGAATGAAATGATTATAATAATAATCCAGCCCCTTAAATAATTAAAAATATATATAATATAAAAAAATAATTCTATAATTAATAATAATAATTCCTTTTATAATTAAAAATTAGGTATATTTTCACCAAAAATTGATGTATTATTTTTCGTACGCTGAATCAATTGTGTGAAAAATTTCTGTTTCCGTAATGAAAAAATTTCGAGTTCGAGATTAATTAATCATGTTAATTAATTTTGTTAATCAACTGCATGCCCCCTCCCCACGCACACATATTTGTTCTCTTCAAGCTATTTCTAACGATAGCATTTATGTATATATCAAATCTAATGATGATAACAAAAATTATTAATGGTGCACCTTTTTTTTTTTTCTATTGTACCTTAATGTACGCTGTAATGCTACAGGATATGCAATGACTGAATACAAATATTGATTGTACTATATACTGAAGGAAATATTGTTGATTTTCACAAATGCTAGTCGTTTTCCTTATAAAATTAAATATAAGACTCATCTGCGTTATTTAGAAATACGGTTAAAGATAATAATACACGTTTCTCTGTTTCCGTAATGAAAAAATTTCAAGTTAGAGAATAATTAATCATGTTAATTAATTTTGTTAATCAACTGCATTGAACCACATATTAGATCTCTTCAAGCTATTTCCAACGATAACATTTATGTAAATATGTAATCTAATGATGATAACAAAGTTATTAATGGTATACCTTACTTTTTTGGCCTACTATACCTTAATGTAAGTTGTAATGCTGCACGATAAGCAATGGTTGAATGCAAATATTGATTGCAATATATACTGATGCAAATATTGTTGATTTTCACAAATGGTAGTAGTTTCCTCCTAAAATTAAATTTCAGGCTCATCTGAGAGAACATTTTTAGAAACACGGTTAAAGTTAATAAAACACATTTAAGCTCCTAACATTAGTGAAATGAAAATGGTCTCTCAGCGTACGGTAGTTACTATTAGCAGTCTGAATTTTAATTATGAAAACTTAAATTATAAACAAACAACATACGAAATAAACAATAAGTTTAGGGAACAAACAGAACAAAGTAATGTAATATAGGATTATTTTATCACTTCTAGAATAAAATTAGACGTTAAAATTAAAAATAACAAAAAAAAATAAAAATTCTGAAAGAAAAGAATTGCTTTAATGAAACTCTGAATATTTAATAAAAAGTAATTAAGTAATTTTCTTTTTCTAACAGGAGCGCCATTATCCATGTCATTTCATAATGGTTTCACTTGTCGGTGAAAGTTGACAGCAGCGTCTTTGTTGTTTTTTAACGCACAACACAGCTCAATTATTATTCTGCGAGAAATATGTTTTTTCGACAGCTTTAATTACTCGCATATTGTTCACATTAGAATAAGTATATTTTTCTTTTGAAAAATTGTACATATAAATAACTAATTGTGTTTTCATAAATTTAAAGATTTTTGACACCCGCACATGTAATGAATAATTTATAGAATATTTTGATTTTAAGAAAGGAAGTATTTGTGTTTTCCATTTTACAGTATTTGTTTATCAATTTATTAGTAATTAAAGTCACGTTATCCACAGTAAGGTAAAAAAGTGATACAGTGTTTCTGAATATACCTGCATGGAATCAGTCAGTAAAATTTAAAAAAATACATTTCCCAAAAATAAATATATCTTTTATTATATAAACAAATTATTCATAATAATATTATTAGAAAATCAAACAAACTTGTCGGATATATTTTGCAATGCAAAATAAATTGTTTTATCTGCATTTTGCATCAAAAACACGCTAACGTAATCAAAATTATATGATGGAAATACTCCATCCGTCAATCAAAGCTAATTGTGTTTTCAAAAACATAAAGGTTTTTTGACACCTACATCTAATGGATAATTTATCGCATGTTTTGATTTTAAAAAGGAAGTATTTGTGTTTTTTCCTTTTACAGTAATTGTTTATAAATATATACATAAATAATCTACAATAAGGTTAAAAGTGATATAATGTTTCTGTATATATCTGCATAGAATCAACCACAAATTAATAAAAAATAAATACATTTTTCTTATATAAATTAATTATTCACAATAATACTATTAAAAAACACACAAACTGGCTGGATATACTTTGCAATGCAAAATAACTTGTCTTAACTGTATTTTGCATCAAAAATAGGCTCACAATTTATGATCGAAATACACCATCCATGAATCACTTTTGTTGATTGTAAATGTAAGAGGAAATAAAACTTCTTGTCAGATCTTTAGAAACATATATCTTACATTCACTTTCTGTCTAGGAAAAACTAGTCGCAGTCAGACATTTTTCACAATTATCACCAAGAATTTTTTATTTTCAGTACATTGTCTTCTAACTCCCCTCATTAGCGGTAATAAAATTTGTGATTAACCGTTCGTTAATTGTGCCTATTATCACGAGATTACAAATTCAGATGCATATAAACTAAATAAATATCAATATTGTTCAATGTACATTTCAATACATGAAATGTTTTTTAAAATATCATGTATATATTTGATAACGTATTTTAACACGCTATAATACATTCTATAACGCTACTCAAAGAACAAGTTTTAGTTAATTTTATCTAATTTTAACAGCGATTTCATATTCTGATAACTTATTACTATCTAAAATTCGTTTGTTCATTTCTTGTTATCATTATTAAAAATATATATTCAAGTATATAATTCCTTCAGAAATACTAATGCATTATTATTATGGCAAAATTATTTATCAGTATTACTAGTACCTATCACTTAGTTGCATACATGCATATTATACACAGGCATTGTAAGGTCTCTTTTTATAATGTAGATACTTCTACAGAAAAATACATAAATAAATCGCTTAAAAAAGATTTGCTTATCTTGAAAAATTGGGGATTTGTTCCATTATATCTTTAAAAAACACATCAAACCAACACAAGTGTAAAAAAAGTAAAAAAAGAGTAAAACACGCTTACAAGAATAAAAGAATATCCAAGTAAAAAGTTGCTAAAAATTTCCTTTAAAATTCTGAAAGAAATTTTGATAAAATCTTAAAATAAAAGAAACTCAAGATAATGCAACAAAGACTTGTATCATATATCATGTCCAAAGAGAAATTCCCAAATTAAAAAACCTCACTTTTAAAAATGGATAGGTAGAAACATTGTATCTCCCTAGCATCAAAAGGATCAAAAAGAATTCAAATGCAGTAGAAAATATTAAAAAAATTTTTTTGTTAATAATAATATTTTTATTATTAGTTTTATTTATTTATTAAATGTTTTTTATTGAATTTTATTTTTTATCATTTTACGTTATTTTAGATCATTAATAAAATTAATTTTACTTATTTTTATTTGTTTAATTTACTTTTATTTATTAATTGTTTTTTATTGAAATTTGTGCTATTTTTAAAACATTGGTTAAATAAAACATTTTTACAATAATTAATGATACATTAATTTTATGGATGTGATGATCAGTCATTTATGATAACATGTTGAAAAATGAAGAAAACTTTCAAATGAAACATATATATTTTGCAGACTTATATATATATATATATATATATATACAGTTCAGCCACATTAACGCGCCCACCTGTCAAAAGCCAGAATAACCACCTTTGGCAGAGCGGACCGCTGCTACATTTCTGTATTACGCCAACGATTGAAATGCTTTCCGATGCTCTAGGACATCCTTTATATACATTCCACTGCAATGTGCTGCCACCTGCCTTTTTTGATTGATTATTTCACGTTGACGTCGAAAGTAGGTGGTGGTCACATTAATGTGACTGGATTGTGTAAATATATAAAATAAAAATATGTGCATGTTTTTCGTAGAAATTTCTGAATCACATTACAAGCCGCAAAACTTCGAAATCACAAAAAAAAGGTTACCTTATAGTAACTTTATAATATATAATATATTAATAAGAATAATAATATATAATATATTAATAATAATAATAATTTATAATATATTTATAATAATAATATATAATATATTAATAATAATAAAATATAATAATATGAAATTCGTAATAATAAAGAAAGTACATCAACAGAAAATAAAATACGTTTTTTAAAAATTAGTCATTATTCACACTACACAAATAAGAATCCATAAAATTGAATACATGATAAATAATTAATCAAAATCTCTTTTACACCAAAATAGTGACATTGTACTACCAATACCTAAATAATGACATTAAGAATATCTCGCATTTTTATTTATACAATTAAATATTTACAGAAAGACTTAGCGTTCGTAAATAGGTATCAAAATGTGTCATCAGTATTTTCTTTTCGACATAAAGCCTTAATTATCGAATAATTTATCCTTCCATCTTCATTAATTATTCATGATAAGTCTCATTAGTAAATCTTTGGTATATCACATTTGCATATCATAATTAAAAGAGGATTATCACACAATCATGAGAATTAAAGGCATGCAATATGGATGCAAATAAGGTAATGAATTCCATGCATCGCAAATCATTAAAAATGACAAGAAACGTTTTGCTTGGATGTTCCTTTTTAATTGATGTATTAACACATTAAATTTTAAAATGATATCAACAGTATTATAACTTTGTTTGACAGTAATTTCTTAAATTACAAGTCACTTTAATGATAAAAACGAAAGATACATTTTCTAAATTTAATCTTGTTAACAATGTAAGAATTATTAAAATTAGTTGGCTCAACTTTTATTAATCTTTTTAAATATTTACAAAATCAGCTTCATTTTAAATTTTTTAAAAATAATTTGTCGGTATTTTTTTTTTTTCTCGTACAAGGTAAATTAAGCATTCATAATATCCAGATATATTATTTATTAGGTTAAAATATCTTGTAAAAGTTATCATATTTGTATGGAAATAGTTCATTTACATAGTTTACATTTCATCTCAAATACATTTTAGATGTATGTACCTCAGAATTTGAAAGAAATTTATCATTTATACAATAAACAGGTTTTATAAAAAAAATTTCTTAAGTTAATTCCTACTTTTTTTTTCACTATATTGCAGAAAGTCCTTTATAAGTAATTTTCATTCATTTGCATATATCTTACCATTAATATAAGTAATTTTCATAGATTTAATTTGCATATATCTACCAATAGATGGCGCCATATAAAGATGGCGCCATCTATTGGTAGATATATGCAAATTAAATCTAAAAAACTATAATTAATTAATTAAATTTAATTACTGAATTAATATTTGAGAAAACTGTATTAACATCAAGTGCCATCCACTACAAGTTCAAAAAAAATGTATTTGAACTTGAGTGGATGAATAAAAAGTATTTTATGAACGATTGAAAATTTGAACAAGATATATATATAGGGAGAGTGTGAGCTAATAGAAGGAATTGAAAAAATAAATTCAAACAATAGAATGTAATACATTATTATTATTTTTCAAAACATTTAGACCTCGTTTTAAGACACATATACATGTTGCTATATTTACAGCATTATTTGAAATAAATAAAGTATGTATAAAAGTATACTTTTGTTAAAAAATTATACTTTTGAATGGGTATACCATTAATAAAGTGAGTTATTTATTATTATCTATGACAATAAATTTAAAACCAGCAAAAATCTTATTCAACCATACGAAGTTGATTTCCAAATAAAGCTATGAGAATTCAGAAGTTTAACTATTGATCATTGGAGCTTTTGAATTCTAGTCAACGAGTACCAATGTTGTGATATATATTTTATTACAAAAGCTCTGAATCACTGCTAACTATATAGCAGATATAAAGATGTAACCTGAAACATCCAATCTTCATTTCAAACCAAAAAAAAAATTAAATCGTTTAAAGGAAATATCTGAATCTAAAGAAAGGGAAGATTTTAACCAATATATCTGGAAGCGTAAAAAGTGGCATTATAGTGATAACCTCGCAGCAAACTAGTGTACAGCACTATTTTGTCCAATAATTGAAATAAAAAAATCCTATTTATGAAGGCCATTTGTTTTAACATAGGAAATGTTAGTTACTATATTTAGGTTATATAATTATTAGTAATAAAGGTTATTATATTTATTATTATATTAAGTTATTTTTTCAACATTTAAATCTCAACGACAGTACAGGTTTTCTTTTGAAGAGATTTCCATGTATTCATCTGGGCGACAATGATCCTCCAATTCTTAACCTTTAGTACAGCAAAATCTTTTCAACTGCGTCTATCCATCCTAACTAGGGTCGTCCTCTTCCTTTTTTGACCCTGGGGCTTTGCCAAAACGAGCTTTTCATTTAAATCATTCATTCTAAATTTATGAGCAGCCCAGTTTAATCTACTGATCTTAATCAATTTTATAATATCTGAGTCTTTATAGTATTTATAAATTTCTGCTTTGTACCGTCTTCACCATCTATAACTTTCCTAATACCTCCAAGAATAGCCCTTAACATCTTCCACTCAAATATAACCAAATGTCCCTCATCAGATCTTGTCAAAATCCAAGTTTTAAACCCATAGACCAAAATAGGTCTAATAAGAGTTTTATATAAAAGAATCTAGTTTTTCTGTTTATGAACTGTGAGTTATTTTTAAGATATACATTATTTTTATTATGTTATATATTTATTAAGTTATATGGATTAGGCTATTTATTAGTATAGAATATTAGTTAATATATTAGGAAATATATTTTTGCAATTTTCTTTAAACTATTGGCAAATTATTTTTATCATTAAGAAAAGAAAAATTTCTCAAATCATCATTAAAAATACTTTATAATCTTAAAAACTATTTGAATAATTCGATTATATTAAATTTATACAATAGTTACATTTCAAAAAGTGTATGATTTATTTTTCATATTTTACAGTGCCTCTTATAACATTAATTTGAGTACATTTTTAAAAAAAAAAAAAAAAAAAAAAAAAAGGGAACTGCAAAGTTATTTTTAGATGGATGAGAGCACTTAATTTTAAGAAAATAATTTATGCCTGAAGAAGTTTCATTCGCTTCCTAGATTAAAATAATTTTCATTCCTATTTACGTTTGGATGATTTCTTCTAAGGTGAATGAAATTATTTTTCAAGAATTACTTTGTTGATTCAATATAAAACTCTCACGATAAAAAATAATTTGATGCCGGAAAATTCAGAAAAATATTTTTGTGCTTAACTAATCTAACTTAAAGTAATATTTTTCTTTATACTCGCAGAAAGTTAATGTAATTTTCTCCACTGGTAAAATTCAACAGACTTTCTAAACTCTTTGAATAAAGATATATGCTTTAAAAACTGAAAAAAAAACTTTAGAAATATTATTAGATTTGAATATTTCGCTTATTGAATTTGATGGATGCTCTTATATAATAATTAACTTTATTTTGAATGGTATCTTGTGGGATTTAGTATATAGCATAAACAAAAAAATCAAAGTTCTTTTTTTTGATATTGAAATAAAAATATTACATTTATGACTTAAAAATATTTTCATACAAGAAATTGGGAAAGTTGAATTCCTAGAAAAGAAATGCTGAGATTTATTGAATTTAAAGTCTGAAATCATATTTGAGTTTATTCATATGTTTATACTTAAATATTTATTTTATTTTACAAATTTTAACTTTTTATATTTTTTATAGTTTTCTTCAACTGTATTTAATAAATGAAAATATAAATTAATTACTAAATTTAGTTATGTGATTCTTTTTGTATGATTAAATATGATTGATTATTATAAAGAACTATAATACAAAAACATATTTTATATTTCAGTTATTTATACTATAATGTTAAAAATATGATATGATTTGTTCATAAACTAATTTGTAAGCTGTTGCAATTTTAATTAATACATATAAGATTAGAAAGCATATTATATTATTATTACTATCATTATTATTATTATTTTGTAAAAATTTCTAAAAAATTTGATATATAGTAAAGGCATGTAACAATAACAAAAAAAATAATGCATGTGCCTTTTAGACTACAGTTTTCTTATAAAAGTCTATTTTTTCCCAGTAAAACATACATTAAAAATTATAAAAGCTAGTTCATATATGATAAAAACTTTGTATTTAATAAATCATGTTTAAATGCTGTTGATATTTAAAGCTATTATTAATTTAATGAAAGTCAAAACAATAGTTAATTTGATATTAAATAATTTTTAACATGATAAAAAATATTATTCAAAATAATAAAAAAAATATTAATACATTAAAAATATTTTATATTTTAAAAAAACTATTTGAATAATTCGATTACATTAAATTTATACAATAGTTACATTTAAAAAGTGTATGATTTATTTTTCATATTTTACAGTATCTCTTATAACATTAATTTGAGAACATTTTTCAAAAAAAAAAAAAGGGAACTGCTGAGTTATTTTTTAGATGGATGGGAGCACTTAATTTTTAAAAAAATAATTTATGCCTGAAGAAGTTTCATTCGCTTCTAGATTAAAATAATTTTCATTCCTATTTACGTTTGAATGATTTCTTCTAAGTGCATGAAATTATTTTTCAAGAATTACTTTGTTGATTCAATATGAAACTCTCACAATAAAAAATAATATAATGCCACAAAATTCAGAAAAAATATTTTTGTGCTTAACTTCAACTTAAAGTAATCTAACTTAAAGTAATATTTTTCTTTATACTCACAGGAAGTTAATGTAATCTTCTTCACCGATAAAATTCGACAGACTTTCTCAACTCTTTGAATAAAGATATATATTTTAAAAATTGAAAAATAACTTTAGCATTATTATTAGATTTGAATATTTCACTTATTGAATTTGATGGATGCTCTTATATAATAATTAACTTTATTTTGAATGGTATCTTGTGGGATTTAATCTATAACATGAACAAAAAAAAATCAAAGCGCTTTTTTTTTTTTTTGACATTGAAATAAAATATTACATTCATGACTTAAAAAAAGATTCTTATACAAGAAATTAGGAAAGCAAAGTTGATTCCTAGAAAAAAATCTTAAGATTTATTGAACTTGAAGTCTGAAATCATATTTGAGTTTATTCATATATTTATATTTAAATTTTTATTTTATTTTACTTTACAAATTTTAAACTTTGATATTTTTTAGAGTTTTCTTCAACTGTATTTAATAAATGAAAATTTAAATTAATTACTAAATTTAGTTATTCGATTCTTTTTGTATGATTAAATATAATTGATCACCATGAAGAACTATAGTACAAAACCATATTTTATATTTCATTATTTATAGTATAATATTAAAGAATATGACATGATTTGTTCTTAAACCAATTTGTAAACGATTGCAATTAATACATTAATATTAGAAAGCATATTTTATTATTACTACCATTATTATTATTATTATTATTATTATTATTATTATTATTGTATTTCCCAAAAATAAATATTAATAATAATAAACTAGTATATATCTCCAAAATTTTCATAGTATAATATAACCGTTTTATTCTAATAAAAATTTATTTTTTTTTAATTCTAAACATATTTTATTTAACAGTTAAGGCGTGATACAGATTGAAGAGAAAAATTTATCAAAAAATGTATTTGGCCTTTGTATTACTGTTTCGTTTTTTATAAAAGCCTCTTTTTTCCCAGAAAACATACATTAAAAATTATAAAAGCTAGGTCCAATATGATAGAAATATTTTATTTAACAATGCATGCTTAAATGCTGTTGATATTTAAAGCTATAATTAATTTAGTGAAAGTCAAAACTATAGTTAATTTGATGATAAGTAAGTTTAACATGATAAAAAAATTTTATTCAAAATAATAATGAAAATATTAGTACATTAAAAATATTTTATATTTTTAAAAACTATTTGAATAATTCGATTATATTAAATTTATACAATAGTTTTACATTAAAAAAAGTGTATGATTTATTTTTCATATTTTGCAGTGCTTCTCATAACATTAATTTGAATGCATTTTTCAAAAAAAAAAAAAAATGGAATTACTAAGTTATTTTTTAGATGAATGGGCGCACTTAATTTTAAGAAAATAATTTATGCCTGAAGAAGTTTCAATCGCTTCTAAGATGAAATAATTTTCATTCCTATTTACGTTTGATGATTTCTTCTAAGTTCATGAAATTATTTTTCAAGAATTACTTTGTTGATTCAATATAAAACTCTTACAATAAAAAATAATATAATGCCACAAGATTCAGAAAAAAATATTTTTGTGCTTAACTTCAACTTAAAGTAATCTAACTTGAAGTAATATTTTTCTTTATATTCGCAGAAAGTTAATGTAATTTTCTTCGTTGGTAAAATTCGACAGACTTTCTAAACTCTTCGAATAAAGATATATGTTTTAAAAACTGAAAAAAAACTTTAGAAATATTATTAGATTTGAATATTTCGCTTATTGAATTTGATGGATGCTCTTATATAATAATTAACTTTATTTTGAATGGTATCTTGTGGGATTTAATATATAACATAAACAAAAAATCAAAGTACTTTTATTTTTGACTTTGAAATAAAATATTACATTTATAACTTAAAAAAGATTCTCATACAAGAAATCAGGAAAGCAAAGTTGAATTTCTAGTAAAAAAATTCTGAGATTTGTTGAATTTAAAGTTTGAAATCATATTTGGGTTTATTCATATATTTTATATTTAAATATTTTTTTTTTACAATTTTTGAACTTTGATATGTATTAGTAATGTACTAAATAATGGGTTTTTTCAAATGTATTTAATAAATAAAAATTTAAATTAATTACTGAATTTAGTTATTTGATTATTTTTGTAAGATTAAATATAATTGATTACCATAAAGTATTATTATACGAAAACGTATTTTATATTATTTGTAATATAATACTTAATGTATTTGTTCATAAAGTAATTTTTAAACAATTTCAATTAAAATATTAATAATAGGAAACATATTTTATTATGTTTATTGAATTTCTCCCAAAAAAAATATATTTTTGTAGTAATAAAATGATATATTAGATTATGAAAACTGTTGGACACATAATAATTTTATTGTAATCAAAAATTAATTTTTTAAATTCTAAAAATATTAATTAAATAGTAAAGGCATGTAAAAAATGAACAAAAAAAAAATTGATGTAAAAAATATATGTGTCTTTGTATTACAATTTAATTTTTAATAAAAAAATCTTTTTTTCCCCAGAAAACATGCCTATTGCGATATAATATCACTAAAATTTAATTTAATGAAAATCAAAATAATAGTTAATTTATATTAAATAATTTTAACCTGATAAACAATATCACTAGTCAAAATAATAATAACATACAGAAATGGATTAGTTAATCCTGTTTTATTTTATAAAAAAAATAAATTGATGATAAATCAATCTAATGCTGAAAAATAGCATATTCGATTTAAACAATCAAATCGTATACTCACTTCAAAATTCTTGATATATACATATATTATTTAAAAACAATTCGTTTATTTCGATAATTTTGTTTATTTTGATGTGCTGGCGACCACAATATTTCTGGCAATCTTGTTTCTAATTTTTTTTCATATTATAAAATTTTATTTAATTGGCATTCATTAATGACGTAATAAATCTTTTCAGGTGTATATTAAAAAAATTACACTTAAATACAAAAAATATGTTTCAATCTAAAAAAGCATTGCTTTTAAAACTTGTTTAATAATAAAAAAAAAAAAATTAAAAATTTATTCTTAAAGTAAAATTTTGTAAAGTATTCTTAAAGTAACCATTTTGGTTCATTAAATTTTTCATTTATATAAATCTGCTAACATGTAATAATTATAATATTTTTGTGTGTTATAAAGTAAGCATATATGCACTTCCATTCAGAAATATAATAGGCACAAGCACTTACGGTAGATTTATTTTTACTGAAATTTCAATGATAGCTGTTCTTAAAAACCGTAAAATAAATGTAAATTATAACAATTAATTAATTATTGTTTCAACATTGTGAGTTTTTATAATAAATGAAATTGATATTAAAATTAGTTTATTTAATATTAATGTTAAATATTTAAATTTTAAAACAAAGATTTCCAATTTTTATAAAAATTCTATTACATGTTTGATTTATTAAAAAAAAATTATTTTTGAATTGATACAGATATTTTGTAGACTAAAAAAAAAATATACTAATTAACATTTTCTTTGTAAAACAATTGCAGATATGTTTGTATATGAAATATTTAAGGTTATTTCAAATAAAAAAAAATCACATTTTCGTTTTATTTGAAATATATTACATAATATAATTTACTTCTTGAAATTTGTATGTCACAAATGCCTAATTCAATTCATGGTCATAAAGTCAACCCAAAGAATATAAATAAAAAAAAAAAAGATTTGCCGGTCTTCCAAATATCTAGTCTCTTGTATACTTATTAAATTGTAATTTATATTTTCAAATATTATTCAAGGATTCTAATTTTGAAATATGAGCATGTAGCATAACGACGCATCTTACAAATTCAAAAATCCGAAAACAAAATATATGCACGAAATATTCACATAATCTTACCGTTATTAATTATATAGAACTTAGATTAAAATAATGATTATATTATATCATTTTTTCTTTTGCTCTGATACCCCTAGGGAAATAAATAACTTTCATTCGAAAATAATTCTGGTCTAGTGAACTAGTAAAGATAATTTCCGATAATAAAGCCTGTTCCAAACACAAAGAAGGATTCGTTGAAGTGATGAGATATCTGCTCTTTTGATAAAGATCTTGAAACTTTTGATTAAACTTTAGTTCGTTGCACATTTAAGAGAAGTTGGATGAAGCATTAATTATTTTCGCCCATGGGACATATATATATATATATATATATATATATATATATATGCTTAAAATAGCAATCATATACGTAAACCAGAATAATTAAGATATTTTTTCAATAGATGCACTACTGTGTCCAAAAATAAGACCAATTTTCAATTTAAAATTCCCAGGGCTTATGGAGTTTCAATTTTTTTTCTTTGTTAGGTTGCTGGCACTGTCCTAATACATCTGTGTGAAATTTGAGAGTCAAAAGTCAAACTATTCATTAGTATTTGAGTTACGCTTGGTTTACGCGATTTTTTAAATGTCTGAATTAATTGAGCAAAGAACTTGCATTCAATTTTGTTTGCGGAAACGTATAGAATGTTGCAGAAGGCATTCGGCGAGCATTCCTATATCGGAAAGAAAGGTTTACAAGTGGTATATGCAGCTCAAAGAAGACAGAGGAGCGTATTGAAGATGAAGAGTGCTCTGGTCGACCATCAACCTCAATCGACGAAGCTCATATACAAAAAATTAAAGATTTGGTGTTTGCAAACCGTCCATTTACCATTAGAGACCTTGCTGATGATGTTGGAATTTCAAAAGGATCGGTCAATTCCATTTTGGGTCTCAAACGCGTCAAATCTCGATGGGTACCGAGAACACTCAATGCGCCAGATCACACTGCATTGATTCTTCGTGACTTTTTCGCCAAAAAGTGGACCTCATGGACACCGTTTTGTGTCCATTGAAGAAGGCATCCCTGCCGATGACTTTTTAGCATGCATTGAGGATTGGAAAAATAGTTGGCATAAGTGCATTGTGTCCGGAGGGGATTACTTTGAAGGCGATGAAATAAATTTGGAAGAATAAATAAAGAGTTTTTAAAAAAAATAATTGGTCTTACTTTTTGGGCAGCGTAGTGTAACATATTTTGATAATTTTATTACTTCAAAGATTAGTGTAATGCCAAAAGAATATGTGAAAATAAAAAAGTACGTTCGGCAATATACTTAGAATCCCTATTAAGGTTTAGGAGTCGAATATTATATTGCTATATGTTTTATGGAGTAATATTATATTTTCCTATTAATATTGTTACTATTATGTGAATAATAAACTTTCGAAAATAAAAACTGTAACCATGATTCATCCTACACATTGACGAGTGTACGCCCCTGTGGCATGCATGGTAAATGGTCAGTTGACCTAAAGACCCCGGAGAGGAAGTATATTTCGCGATCCAATGTATAGCTGAGTATCTTTATTTTCGGCTTAGGTATTCCCCGAATCTTAATTATATGTCTTTTTAAGTGTGTTAAATATTGTCTGTAGTTAATTGTACGTGTGTGGTGTTTGTACGTGTGTAAATAAACCTGTGAGTTCTCCAATTTGTCTCACAAATCTCAACCCTTCCACACCCAGTTACAATGTAGCTGCACAAGCTGTACTCTACAAAACCTAAAAAAATTATATGTCGTAGTTTTTCGAATATTAGGTATTTTGACATAAATCATCCCCCATTATATGCATGGGGAATTTAGAATTAGTGGGTCTAAATCTAATAAAGGATATATAATTTTATATACGGCCCGTGGAGTTAGGATGCATTTCCAAAGTGGCCCACAAGATCATTTGGGTTGGTCACCCCTGTCTTAACACTTGATTTTTATTTTTTAAAAAGTTGCTCTAGTATTTCTAAAATCAAGCTGTGACAGAATAAAAGGGATTGGATTTTTGCATCCATCATTTTTATTCTTCATCAATCAAAAGTTTTGAAAGAATGTCTTCGCTATTTTCAAATATTCAGTACGTTCCTGTATATATTTATTATAACCTTAAATCTAAAAGCAATGCACCATGCCATTATTAAACAGAAATCCAATTGGATCCGAGGAAAGAAAATGGATTCGAAAATTTACGCATATAAAACACTCAGCAAAATGCACGAGTAGCAAAATTTTGAAGTGCCACAGACGCATAAAAATGAAAGTGCTCATAGATTTATATGGAAAAAAAAAAATGGTGGAAATAAGCCTATTTTTGTGCTGCGTGAATTTTTGCGCACTCCAACATTTGCGGAAAAAGCAACTATGGACAAAGTTGCTTCTAAGAAAGTTTTATGGCCTTGCACTGACTGATTTTACTGAAACTGCATTATGCAGAAATAAGTACAGAATATTTGTGAGTGCGGTTTTTCGCAGCAATAAAAACTTAAAATGCTCTATAAATTTTGACACTTTTAAAAAGATCCTATAAAAGAATTTAAGACATAGGATTACAATTCTCATTTAAACATTTATCATGGTGGTGAGTTTTTAGACTTGTAGCCATTTTATAATTTGTGCATTTCGGAAATGATACAATTAAAGGACAAAAAATTGTTGTGAAATTGTAAAAGATTTCTCTGACAGAATTGGAGGTTCACTAATAATCAGATTTCTTAACACACACTTAATGGATTAAATGGCCAATATACATATATATATATGTTGTTTTAGCTTATCCCCTTGATTTAGAATCCTAAACCAAGTCCAGTAGATCATGCTGCATCAATAGTTCGTAAACTGTCCTCCCCTCATTCAACAGTTGCCTCACAGAGGCACCAATACAATCGATGAGATGAGAGGGAGACGCGATGGCCGAACAATGACAAAGGGTATATGTCTTCTCGTCTCCATTGAAGGTCAAACTCTTAGTGTGGCTAGTCCTTAGTCTAGCTAAAGTCGTTTGAGCAGGTCTACGACAGGAGCACTGCAAGGACATACCAGGATATTTAGCGGCGCACCATGCATGAATGGGTGGCGACCTCCAAGCGGTATTCACTCTGTCTAAAGTCATAGAATGTACCTCTGAAGCTAACAGATTGGAAGAAGAAGCTTTGTATATATATACATAGGTCATATCTAAAGTCTAATATAATTATTTATATATAAATATATATAGGTCATATATCTAAAGTGTAATATAAATAATAATACAAAATACCTATGATCATATCTTATGTTTAATATCAAAAATCTAATCAAAATAGTAATATAAAATTTCTATCATCTTACCTTATATATAATAATTAAAATCTAATTAAAATGACCAATGTATATATCTATGATCATATACCTAAAATCTAATTTTATATTAAAATCTAATAATAATATAAAATACCTATAATCATACCTTATATAATAATAGCTAAAAATCTATGTATCACATACCTAAATCTATACCTAAAAAACTAGTTAATGAAATGGCAATATAGCTATTCATCATCATTTTATATTGATTATTGTCGTTGTTGTTCATCAAAAGCCAATACTTTAACGTGATGACATTCGCTATTAGAATGGCATTGCAGATTCAAATTTAGCCAGGTTGCAATCTGCTACTCTGTATGAACATTTTAAGATTGCAAAATTTTAACAAATTCTCCAAAGATGGTAACTGTGACGTTCGTACCTTTATCTAGAACCAAACAGATATTTCTTCAGCCAATAGATTCAGCACTAACAAAGATATTCGTCTGTAATGCTTCCAAATCCTTATTTTCATTTATATATGAAATTTAAATATTATAAGGCATCGTAAAAAATGCAATTTTAAGTATTTATTATATGTTAATGAATATGGCCCCAATCAATTATACTATGAAATATAAAAAAAAACCTAAAAAGTTTCTTTCATTGAAAAATGTATAATATTGTTATAGAGGTGAATTTATTCCATGCCAAAGTTGCGACTCTTTGGCGAGATAATGTTAATAAAAATATAACCTCAATTACAAGAATAAAATTTTTGCTGAAAAACTGATGATTTGGTACTACACAAGCGTTATTGATTATGGCGTGTTATAGATTATCCAATAAAAATTGATATCTGTGCCCATAATGAGACTAATGGTATTTGGAAAAGAAAAAAAAAATCTTCATTGGATATTCCAATAGGTCGTAGAAGTCTCCTAACAGCTTTATAACCCGTAGGACTAATGAAGCCCATTTCTCTTCGCAAGGAAAAATGAATATTATCATTGTTAACAAGATAAAAGACTCACCCCTGGCATAATAAGGCGGGCTTTTTTTGATAGTGGCCTTACAATCAAGGTCGTTCAGAATACCAACAATAAGCTTGCAAAAGTGGTCACTTAAAGTGACTCTATTTTGATACAAAAAAACTTTCTGACTTGTACTCAGAACAGGCATCTCTTGAACACCTGTTGAAATGTTCGGATCTTGACAGAGATGACATAAAGTAGAGATGACTAGTTCGCAGTTTTTTAGGGCTAGATTCTAAGGCTTGGGAATTGATTTAGATTGCAGCTAGATCATGGGGAATAAGACAACAACAATATAGAAGGAATCCATGTATAGAGGGAAATATTGTAGAGTTGGAAAAAATACAACTTGTCCTCTATAAAAACGCCACACCAATGACAACTTCTAATTCTCTTTTATTGCTATATAAAACAGAATAAGTATGTAGAATTGGATATATATTGAGAGAGGGGAGAGAATTGAAAATATTAAGGGGGTTTCTGTTGGTATTTAAAATGTGATTTTTATTTAAGGTATTTTCCCAGTAACTAGAACTTTTCCCAGTTACAGAAATTTAAAACATTTTTAATTTCAACAGATTTTATTAAGAAAAAAATAGTTGTATAAAGATTTTAAATTTAAATTACTCGCGCTAAATAATATAAATTGACTGAAAAAAATCAATAATTGTTATCCAAGAATTTCCAATAATTCTGTTACATCTATTTAACAATATAATAGTCTAGTTAAAAAAATAAATTGAGACTAATACTGAAAGTTATTATTTTCTTTTTAACTTTTTTTTGTTATATAACGGCGCATATTAGTTTTTAAAGGCTGGCGTGAAAATCTGATAGCAATACAAAACTAAGATTTTTTTATTTAATTAAAAATAACGAATTAATACAATTTTTTGTCATTGTGTCGAAAAATTTTAGAATCAGGAAATAATTAAATGCAAAGAAAATTATCTGAACTTCTAATTATAGTTTTTTAAGTTATTTTGGAACATTTACACTTACTTACATTTTTATTTTATATTGGAGATAAAAAATATAAATAAGCACACAACAAATTAATATGAATTGCAGAATTACAATTTGATTTTTATCTCGTTTAACGTAGTATCCACAATATATTTTTAATCTAATGTTTTTTAACAGTAATGTACTGCTACACATATTTGTTTTAAAAAAAAAAGTGTTTAATGCAAATTGTATGCATAATTTTCAAATATTAACCGTTTCTAAAGGTTTAAACTTCATAATCATCCGCTAAATTTTTTGAAAGTCTTCTTTATTAAACATATAAGTCGCAATATAGTGATAAGTAGTATAGTAAGTAATCACAATATAGTGAAATAGATTGTATTCTTTTGTTTGCTCAATTGGTTAACTAATATATTCTTTAATTAAGACGCGGATTGTAAAAATTGAACTGACATTCAAGTGTAATAAATTTAACTAATTTGTTAAAAGCAAAAAAAAAAAAAAAAAAAGCCATTGAATTATGTATAAACGTATAACACAATGACATTTTAACTATATTTACCTCATATCTTAATAGCTTCCCAAAATTACATGTTTCATTAGTTTCCAGAAACAACCATTATATTGTGCTATCCCATCCAATTTGCTAAGTGTTTCTACAAACCAGCTACGGAGAAATGATTTAAATAGGTAGCTCTAATGCATTTCCTGTCTTCTGCCACTAATTATGTAATATGCAAATGTGTTTTCCTAGCTTCAAATAAGAAGTTGCAAAACAGTTGCGTTTATTAGATATGAAAAGTTTTTAAATTAAAAAACTGCTTAAATAATGCTTCAAAAGTTAGTAAAGGTGTGGAGTAGGAGTTGGAAGTAAGGAGTTGTTAGTCGGAATCAGAAATAGATTTAAAAATTCGATTAAAGATTCGCTCTTTTTTTAAGAATAACGTATTTCTTCTGAAATTAATGTTAAAATTAATGTTTGTTTAAGGAATGTTTGTTTCGATTGCATCCTACTTTAATGTAACCTGGATTAAGGAAAGATGTAACTGAATATGCAATTGATGCAATATACAATTGGTGCAATTGCAACCTGTAACAAATGCAGCTACAGCAACATACCATATAAGTGTGGAGAGATTTTCTCAGCACTGAAACTTATAAAAGTTATATTGGGTGAACTATGAAAGGGAAATTTTTATAGAAGCTATTATTAAGCGAAAATAATATTTAATATAATATAAATAGTAGACATTTAATATAATATATAATATTAAGGCTTTTAATATAATATTTAAGACATAATATTACAAACATAGCCCACTTTGTGCTAAAAATCTACAATTTCCATTCTCTTATCTGAAGCTATTCTATAATACTCTGGTGTCTGTTAATTTGTTTCTGTTATTTTTATAGGATATATGAATTTTATGTAGGCAAATTTTAGAATACAAGATTGTCTTTAAAAAACTACACCTTTAAAGTTGAAAAAAGTATTTTATGAAGAAAATGTCTTTTTCAGATATATAAGTTCAATAAAATCTATTCAATTACTGAATTCATTTCATAAATTATTTTAAATCCATTAGTTAATTTCACAGTACACAAAATTACGGAAGAGTCAGGAATCGAGAGTCGGTATAAAAAAAATGTCTCTCAGGAGTCGGAAATATTTTGTCCGGCTCCCCACCAGATCTTAAGTAGTTGTGTAGTTCCAATGTCGCCGACAATACAGACAATTAATCCTTATGCCATAAGCAAGGGCTGTACTGCTGTTACTCATTTAGCACTACCATAAGGGCCCGTCTAGCTTGAAGATATGCTACGGACGCGAGTAACACTACCCTCACAACGCTCTACGATCCTATTAGGACCGAGACCTACGGTTTTAAAGTGGATTTCGAACCACTACAAACATCCATGGCATAGCCGGGATTCGAACCCGATACCTGTCGTACCGAGAGCCAGAACACTAGCCACTCGGAAATCGGGCCCCTGATTTTAAGTCATTTAAAAAAGCAATTAATCTTACTAACACACACACACACACACACACACACACACACACACACACATATATATATATATATATATATATATATATATATTATTGCTTGAATTTGAACATTATATTCAACACCAACATCATATTTCAGTTATAAAAAGTGACGTTGGTGTTTTTCACTATCGGTAGTACTTGTGCTCAATCATGTATGCCTCGAATAACACTGACGGGTGATGAGGATATTACTTCCTGGAGGTAGTTTTTAGGATTAACTGTCTCCGCAATAGTGGGAAACAGTAACTGCAAAGGGAGGCAATTAATTTTATCAATATAAATATATATAAATAATTGCTTGATATTAAACATTGTATTCAACACTGATATCATACCTCAGTCATAGAGGAACCCTAGCGGTTTTTTTATATCGGTTTTAGTTACCACCTTGTTCTCTAATTATGTATGCCTCAATTGCCCACTGACAGGTGATGAGGATATTACTTCCTGGAGGGAGGTTTAAGATTGATTTCACTCTACTGCGGTGACAATTAATGACTGCAAGAGGTGATGTCATCAGATTTTATACTAAGCCATCCTGCACAATAGCTGCTTATTTTACCACTAAGCTTCGAGTCCATCACTTTTGGACTCTCGGTATGCAAGAATTAGGTTTGTAACTTGGTAAGCTATCAAACAAAAAGTTTCTTTATTGTGTTAATCTCATTTCAGTAAAATCTATCAGATACAATAAATCTTTAGGACCGAAAGTATCTCCAATA